>JAEUCK010005238.1:0-26499 GCA_017311455.1 Otocyon megalotis megalotis | reverse complement strand
GCAACCATCAGTTTGTTCTCTATAGTTTAGAGTCTGTTTCTTGGTTTATCTCTCCTCTCTCTCTCTCTTCTCTCTGTATGTTTTTAACCTTTGCTAGTTTTTGTTTCTTAAATTCCACATATGAATGAGATCACATGGTATTAGGCTTTCTGACTTATTTCGTCCATCCACATCATTGCAAATGGCAAGATTTCATTCCTTTTCAAAATGGCTGTATAATACATATATAACTCATATGTATAATCTCTCATATATATCAAACTATTGATATATCAATATATGCATAATCTCACATCTTCTATATATAGAATATATATAAAAATCTCACATCTTCTTTATTCATTAATTGATGGACACTGTGCTGCTTCCATAATTTGGCTATTGTAAAAAATACTGCAGTAAACATAAGGGTGGGTGTTTCCCTTTGAATTTGTGTCTTTGTAGTTTTTGGGTAAATGCCCAATAGTGCAATTGCTGGGTCATAGGGTAGCTCTATTTTTAATTTTTTTAAGGAACCTCCACACTGTTTTCCTGAGTTACTGTACCAGTTTGCATTCCTACCGACAGTGCAAGAAGATTCACATTTCTCCACATCCCTGCCAACACCTGTAGTTTCTCATGTTGATTTTAGCCATTCTGACAAGTGTGGGTGCTATCTCATTGTAGTTTTGATTTGCATTTCCCTGATGATTGACGTTGACCATCCTTTAATCTGCCTGTTGGCCATCTGTATGTCTTTGGAGAAATGTCTGTTCATGTCTACTGCCCATATTTTTTTTTTTTTAGATTTTTAAAAATTTATTCATGATAGAGAGAGAGAGAGAGAGAGGGGCAGACACACAGGAGGAGGGAGAAGCAGGCTCCATGCTAGGAGCCCAACGTGGGAGATGATCCTGGGACTCCAGGATCGTGCCCTGGGCCAAAGGCAGGCGCTAAACCGCTGATCCACCCAGGGATCCCCAGTTTTTTTTTTTTTTTGGATCCCCAGTAGTTTTGTGATATTTTTAACCAAATGTAAATTTAAGATCATCTTAAGAATAGCTTCTTGACTGGTAAATCAACTAGAATTAATGAGATTTTGGTATTGGTTTACCAAAGATAAGTGATACAAGATTTCTGCTCTCAGTGTATATTCTGACAAAGGATGTTAAATCTGTATTCAAACTTCTTTTGTGCAAAGATGTTTATTTGACTGAAAGGGAGCAGGTAAGATGCAATGAAAATTCAAAGATGGGGGAGCTCATTTCAAGTAGAAAGGGTCAAGGAAAGCACCCACGAAGCGGGAGAAACTGAGAAAGACCTTCAAAGAAAGGAGCATATCACTAGTTGGAGAATGGAATGAAGGATGCTCAGGGTATAAAATATAGAGTGAATGTAGGCATGCAGTTGGGAAAGTATAAGTCTAAGAAACACAGACCACAAACACTAGAGCTCAAGAATAATACTGTGAACAACTGTGAGGTAGGTTAGTTGATACTGTGGGAGACCTCAGGAATACCTTTCAAGATGAGCCTGAGACTCTATATAATTTTCTATCCTATGGGCTGTGGATAGGATTTTTAAAACTATGATTATTGTCTGTTTAAGCAAGTTGTGCTAGGATATTTGTGCCTCCTTTGAAAGATAAGCTGCACACCTGCAAAATGTCAGAACAAATGTCATGTGTAAACTCTCTATTGAAAGTACTCTTGGTTTAAAAATTATGCTTGCTTTAAATATTGTTTAGAAATTACAGGCAGGAGACCTGAGAAAAGAGTCGTGACTGGATGCCCTTTGGGACCCCTTTTTCTGCTATCAGGGAAGGATAGAAATGACTTCTTTTGCACCCTAGCCAGGCTCAGGTAGGTTTGGGTTATATAGCAAGGTCAGTCCTTGCTCATTCTCTGATTACTAGGAACAGCTCTAGCTCTGCAGCCAAGTTCATACATGTACTGAACTCCAACATCAGACCACAGGCAGAAGGGTGCAGGGGAAATCTGGCCATTATTGGGTACCATATAAAGGAAGGTATAAGTGAAGAGTAAAACCTGTCTCCGTTTCTTGGTATCTTGTATTATGACTTTGTTGTCGCAAAGAACTGAAATACAGTGTGGTCATGGCAGTCCCTAAAATATTTGTGATCAAACTTTGGTGAACTTAAATGCTAGCCTAAGGAGTTTAAGCTTTGTTATAACAGGTAAAGGACCTGAAGAATTCGCACTCTTTCTTCATGCTGTTTTAATTACAAGACTGACTTTGAATTGTGTTTTAAGAAAATGTATTTGATGTTTATGTGAAAAATGGGTTTGGAGGAAAAGAGACTACAGGGTTTATGCCCATGTAATTGGTAACATTTTCCCCTTAGACAGTTTTATGACACACTCTAGAACTTTTAAAGATAATTTGTTTTTTATAAGATTTTTTTTCCCCACATAAAAGAAGATCCTGGGTCGATGTAAACATGTTTTCTGGCAAGGCCATCATACATTAAATAGGTATATTTTCTTATATCAGCCTAAGAATTTCAACCTTATATACTGTGACTGGAATATATAAGTCATGCATATATTAAAGGGAATTACAATTTAGGATAGATTTATAATATTGCCATCAAATTTTATGGATCAATGGAGATTTTTAGACTTTCTGGAACCATGTTGTTCTTATAAAGGTTAGGTGTAGAGCAAATATAGAATATAGTATTTCTTTTTGCCAAACACAAGAGTCTAGATGGTAGATAAGACAGTGCAAGCTTTCATGTTTTATTACTCAATATGGAAAGGAATCTTAGAAGTTGTCCCTATTCCCTAATGTGTTTATTTATTTATTTATTTAATAATAAATTTATTTTTTATTGGTGTTCAATTTGCCAACATACAGAATAACACCCAGTGCTCATCCCGTCAAGTGCCCCCCTCAGTGGCCATCACCCACTCACCCCCACCTCCTGCCCTCCTCCCCTTCCACCACCCCTAGTTTGTTTCCCAGAGTTAGGAGTCTTCATGTTCTGTCTCCCTTTCTGAATGTGTTTATTTCTTAATGAGAGAAGTAGAATGTGATATTTGAACAGCCCAGGAAAATCAGTTTATCTGTCAGCATTCAGCTGAGACTCCTACTAAATAAAGTACTAAAATACTAAAGTGGTTCTCATTGAGGTTTATAATGAGAATTACTTGGGAGTTTAAAAAACTTAATGAGCACGATTCCTAAATTCAGATTCTGTGCTTTTTAAATAGGTCAGGTTTGAGAACCACAGCTGCATTTGGTTATGGCATAGTATGCAATGGAAATAGAAATATAATAGGAAATAGAAGATAGCAACTTCCCCTTTTATTTGACTTTCTGTTTTGGTAGAAGGCACACATTCAGAACTACCCTAAACATAACATGTACTGTAACCCTAACCCTAAACCTAACCCTAACGTTAACCTATAACGTAACCCTAACCGTAAACCTTACCGTAACCTTAATTTGTTCTGTAACCCTAAACCTAACCCTAACCCAAACCTGTACCATAACCATAAACGTAACCGAACCTGTCCCGTAATCCTAACCCTAACCCTTATGTAACCATAAACTCTTACGTAACCCTAACCCTAACCCTAACCCAAACCTAACCATAACCATAATCCTAACCTGTATGGTAACCCTAACCCTAACCCTAAAGCTAACCCTAACCTTAACCCTAACCTGTACCGTAACCCTAACCCTAAGCATAAGCATAACCTCTACCGTAAGGCTAAACCTAACCCTAACCCAAACCTTAACCCTACCCTTACCTTTAACGTAACCCTAACCCTAACCCTAAATCTAAAGCTAACATGTACCGTAAATGTAACCCCAACCCTAACCCTAAACGGTACCGCAACGCTACCCGTAACCCTAACCCTAACCTGTACGGTAACCGTAACCCTAACCCTAACCTGTACGTTAACCCTAACCCTAACCCTAACCTGTACCGTAACTGTAATGCTAACCCTAAACCTAACCATAACCTGCACCGTAACCCTAACCCTAACCCTAACCCGCACCGTAACCCTAACCCTACCCCTAAACCTAACCCTAAAATGTATCGTAACCCTAAACCTAACCCTCACACAAATGCTAACCTATACCGTAACCCTACCCTAAACCTAACCGTAACCATAACTTGTACGGTAACTCTAACCCTAAACCTAAACCGAACCTTAACCCTAACCTGTACCGTAACCCTAACCCTTACTCTGACCGTAACCCTAACACAAACCCTAAACCTAATGATAACCTGTACCATAACCGTAACCCTAACCCTAACCCTAACCTGTACCGAAAACCTAACCCTATGCCTAACCCTAACCGTAACCTGTACGGTAACCCTAACCCTAACCCTAACCCTAATCCTCACCTGTACCGCAACACTAACCCTAACCCTAACCTTAACCCTAACCCTGACACTAATCAGTACGGTAACCCTAAGCCTAACCCTAACCCTAACCGTAACCCTAACCCTAACATGTACAGTAACCATAAACCTAAACCTAACCCTACCCTGAACCGTAACCCAAAACCTAACAGCAACACTACCCATAACCCTAAACCACAACTGTACCACAACCTTTACCGTAACCCTAACCGTAACTCTAACCCTCACCAAAACACTTACCTGTACCGTAACACTAATACTAACCCTAAACCTAACCTGTACCGTAACCCTAACCCTAACCCTAAGCCTAACCTTAACCCTAAACTGTACCAAAACCCTATACCCTAACCCTAACTTGTATCGAATCCTTAACCCTAAACCTAAACCTAAACCTAACCTGTAACGTAACCCTAACCCTAACACTAAACCTATACCTAACCTGAACCGAAAACCTAACCCTAACAGTAACCTGTACCATAACCCTAAAACTAACCCTATCCCTAACCCTAACGCTAACCCATACCGTAACCCTAAGCCTAAACCTAACTGTAACCCTAATTGTACAATATCCCTAACCCTAACCCTAACCCTAAACCTAACCTGTACCGTAACCCTACCACTAACGCTAAACATAACCTGTATAGTAACCCTAACCCTAACCCTAACCCTAACGCTAACCAATAACGTAACCCTAACCGTAAACCTTACGTAACCCTAACTTGTTCCGTAACCCTAAACCTAACCCTAACCCAAAACTGTACCATAACCGTAAACCTAACGCAACCTGTACCGTAACCCTAACCCTAACCCTAACGTAACCATAACCTCTAAAGTAACCCTAATCCTAACCCTAACCCAAACCTAACCAATACCATAGCCCTAACACGTATGGTAACCCTAACCCTAACCCTAAACCTAACCCTAACCTTAAGCCTAACCTGTACCGTAACCCTAACCCTAACCTTAAGCATAACCTGTACCGTAAGCCTAAACCTAACCCTAACCCAAACCCTAACCCTAATCCTTACCTTTACCGTAACCCTAACCCTAACCCTAACGTAACCATAAACTCTAAAGTAACCCTAACCCTAACCCTAACCCTAACCCAAACCTAACCAATACCATAGCCCTAACATGTATGGTAACCCTAACCCTAACCCTAAACCTAACCCTAAACTTAAGCATAACCTGTACCATAAGCCTAAACCTAACCCTAAACCAAACCCTATCCCTAATCCTTACCTTTACCGTAACCCTAACCCTAACCCTAAACCTAAAGCTAACCTGTACCGAAACTGTAACCCCAACCCTAACCCTAAACGGTACCGCAACGCTACCCGTAACACTAACGCTAACATGTACGGTATCCCTAACCCTAACCCTAACCCTAACCTGTACCGTACTGTAATGATAACCCTAAACCTAGCCATAACCTGTACTGTAACCCTAACCCTAACCCTAACCCTCACTCTTACCGTAACCCCAACCCTACCCCTAAAACTAACCCTAAAATGTATCGTAAACCTAATCCTAACACTAACACAAATGCTAACCTATACCGTAACCCTACCCTAAACCTAACCGTAACGATAAATTGTACGGTAACTCTAACCCTAACCCTAAACCGAACCTTAACCCTAACCTGTACCATAACCCTAACCCTTACCCTGACCCTAACCCTAACCCTAACCTGTACCATAACCCTAACACAACCCTAAACCTAATGCTAACCTGTACCGTAACAGTAACCCTAACCCTAACCCTAACCTCTACCGAAAACCTAACCGTATGCCTAACCCTAACTGTAACTTGTACGGTAACCCTAACCCAAACCCTAACACTAAAACTCACCTGTACCGCAACACTAACCCTAACCCTAACCCTAACCCTAACCCTGACTCTAATCAGTACGGTAACCCTAAGCCTAACCTTAACCCTAACCTTAAACCTAACCATAAACTGTAACGTAACCATAAACCTAAACCTAACCCTACCCTGAACTGTAATACTAACCCTAACAGCAGCACTACCCGTAACCCTAAACCACAACTGTACCGCAAACTTTACCGTAACCCTATCCGTAACTCTAACGCTCACCAAAACACTTACCTGTACCGAAACACTAACACTAACCCTAAACCTAACCTGTACCGTAACCCTAACCCTAACCCTAAGCCTAACCTTAACCCTAAACTGTACCGAAACCCCATACCCTAACCCTAACCCTAACCTGTACCGTAACCCTAACCATCACCTTAACCCTATCTCTAAAAATAACCTGTACCCTAACCCTAACCCTAACCCTCACCTCTATGACAAACCTGACCCTAAACCTAACGCTAACCCTAGCCCTAACACTTACCTGTACTGTAACCATACCCCTAACCATAACCCTAACCTGTACTGTAATCCTAAAACTACCCTTACCTGTACCGTAACACTAACCATAACCCTAACCGTAACTATAACCCTATCCCTAACCGAAATCCTTACCTGTACCATAACACTTACCGTAACCCTAAAACTAACATGGACCAAAATCCTAACCCTAAACCTATCCCTACCCTATACCGTAACACTAAACCTAACGCTAACCCTAACCTGTACTGTAACCCTAACCCTAACTTTAACCCTATCTCTAAACCTAACCTGTAACCTAACCCTAAGCCTAACCCTAACCTCTATGGCAAACCTAACCCTAACCCTAACCTGTACCGTAACACTAATCCTAAACCTAACCCAAAACCTTATCCTAAACCTAAACCTAACCATAACCCTAACGGTAAACGTATCCCTAACTTGTACCGTAACCCTAACCCAACCTTCAGACTAACCCTATACACTACCGTAATCGTAACCCTACCACTAACCTAACCCTAACCTTAACCCTAACACTAACCCTAACCCTGACCCTTACCTGTACCGTAACTATACCCCTAACCGTAAACCTAACCTGTACTGAAACCCTAACCGTAACCCTAACCCTAACCCTAACTGTAACACCTGTACCGTAACACTTACCCTAACCCTAAACCTAACCTGCACTGTAACCCTAAACATAAACCTAATCCTAACCCTAACCTGTACTGTAACCCTAACACTAACCCTAAACCTCGCCTGTACCGAAACCCTAAACCTAACCCTATCCCTACCTAGTACCGTAACCCTAACCATAACACAACCTGTACCGTAACCCTAAATCTAACCTTAAACCTTACTATAAACCTAAGCTGTACACTAACCCTAACCCTAAATCTAAACTCTATGGCAAACCTATCCCTAACCCTAACCCTAAACCTAACCCTAACCTGTACAGTAACACTAACCCTAACCCTAACCCTAACCCTTACCATAAACCTAACCTGTACCGTAACCCTAACCCTAACACTAAACCTAACCTCTACCGTACCCCTAACCCTAACCATAAACCTAACCATAACCTGTACCGTAAACCTAACCCTAACCGTAACCTGTACCATAACCCTCAAACTAACCCTAACCTGTACTGTAACCCTAACACTAACACTAACCCTAACCTGTACCGAAACCCTGAGCCTATCCCTAACCCTACCCTGTATCTTAACACTAACCCTAACACTAACCCGTATCGTAACCCTAATCCTGACCTTAAACCTAACTATAAACCTAAGCTGTACACTAACCCTAACCCTAAATCTAAACTCTATGGCAAACCTAACAGTAACCATAACACTAATCCTAACACTAACCTGTACCGTAACCCTAACCCTACCCCTAAACCTAACCCTAACCTGTACCGTAACACTAAACCTAACACTCATCCTACCCTAACTTGTACAGTAGCCATAAACCTAACCGTAACCCTAATGCTAACCTATACACTAAGCCTAACCCTAAACCTAACCGTAACCATAACTTGTACTGTAACCCTAACCCTACCGTAACCTAAGCTTAAACCTAACCTGCACCATAACCTAAACCTAACCGTAAACGTAACCCTAACCCTAACCGTAACACTTACCTGTACCGTAACACTTATCCTAACCCTAAACCTAACCTGTACTGTAACCCTAAACATAAACCTAATCCTAACCATAACCTGTACTGTAACCCTAAAACTAACCCTAACCTAACCTGTCCCGAAACCCTAACCCTAACCCTAACCCTACCCTGTACAGTAATCCTAACCCTAACCCTAACCTGTACCATAACCCTAACCCTAACCATAAACCTAACTATAAACCTAACCTGCACCCTAACCCTAACCCTAAACCTAAACTCTAAGGGAAACCTTTCCCTAACCCTAACCCTAACCCTAACCTGTACCGTAACACTAACCCTAACCCAACCCTAACCCTAACTGTAAACCTAACCTGTACTGTAACCCTAACCCTAAACCTAACCCTAACCCTAACCTCTACCGTACCCCTAACTGTAACCCTAAACCTAACCCTAAATTGTACCGTAAACCTAACCCTAACCCTAACCTGTACCATAACCCTAAACCTAACCCTAACCTGTACTGTAAACCTAACACTAACCCTAACCCTAACCTGTACCGAAACCCTAAACCTAACCCTAACCCTACCCTGTACTGTAACCCTAACCCTAACACTAACTTGTACCGTAACCCTAACGCTAACCTTAAACCTAACTATAAACCTAACTTGTACCCTCACCCTAACCCTAAATCTAAACTCTATGGCATAAACCTAACCCTAACCCTAACACTAACCGTAACCCTAACGTGTACAATATCCCAAACCTAACCCTAACCCTAAACATAACCTGTACCGTAACCCTACCACTAACCCTAAACATAACATGTACTGTAACCCTAACCCTAAACCTAACCCTAACGTTAACCTATAACGTAACCCTAACCGTAAACCTTACCGTAACCTTAATTTGTTCTGTAACCCTAAACCTAACCCTAACCCAAACCTGTACCATAACCATAAACGTAACCGAACCTGTCCCGTAATCCTAACCCTAACCTTTATGTAACCATAAACTCTTACGTAACCCTAACCCTAACCCTAACCCAAACCTAACCATAACCATAATCCTAACCTGTATGGTAACCCTAACCCTAACCCTAAACCTAACCCTAACCTTAACCCTAACCTGTACCGTAACCCTAACCCTAAGCATAAGCATAACCTCTACCGTAAGGCTAAACCTAACCCTAACCCAAACCTTAACCCTACCCTTACCTTTAACGTAACCCTAACCCTAACCCTAAATCTAAAGCTAACATGTACCGTAAATGTAACCCCAACCCTAACCCTAAACGGTACCGCAACGCTACCCGTAACCCTAACCCTAACCTGTACGGTAACCGTAACCCTAACCCTAACCTGTACGTTAACCCTAACCCTAACCCTAACCTGTACCGTAACTGTAATGCTAACCCTAAACCTAACCATAACCTGCACCGTAACCCTAACCCTAACCCTAACCCGCACCGTAACCCTAACCCTACCCCTAAACCTAACCCTAAAATGTATCGTAACCCTAAACCTAACCCTCACACAAATGCTAACCTATACCGTAACCCTACCCTAAACCTAACCGTAACCATAACTTGTACGGTAACTCTAACCCTAAACCTAAACCGAACCTTAACCCTAACCTGTACCGTAACCCTAACCCTTACTCTGACCGTAACCCTAACACAAACCCTAAACCTAATGATAACCTGTACCATAACCGTAACCCTAACCCTAACCCTAACCTGTACCGAAAACCTAACCCTATGCCTAACCCTAACCGTAACCTGTACGGTAACCCTAACCCTAACCCTAACCCTAATCCTCACCTGTACCGCAACACTAACCCTAACCCTAACCTTAACCCTAACCCTGACACTAATCAGTACGGTAACCCTAAGCCTAACCCTAACCCTAACCGTAAACCTAACCCTAACATGTACAGTAACCATAAACCTAAACCTAACCCTACCCTGAACCGTAACCCAAAACCTAACAGCAACACTACCCATAACCCTAAACCACAACTGTACCACAACCTTTACCGTAACCCTAACCGTAACTCTAACCCTCACCAAAACACTTACCTGTACCGTACACTAACACTAACCCTAAACCTAACCTGTACCGTAACCCTAACCCTAACCCTAAGCCTAAACTTAACCCTAAACTGTACCAAAACCCTATACCCTAACCCTAACTTGTATCGAATCCTTAACCCTAAACCTAAACCTAAACCTAACCTGTAACGTAACCCTAACCCTAACACTAAACCTATACCTAACCTGTACCGAAAACCTAACCCTAACAGTAACCTGTACCATAACCCTAAAACTAACCCTATCCCTAACCCTAACGCTAACCCATACCGTAAACCTAAGCCTAAACCTAACTGTAACCCTAATTGTACAATATCCCTAACCCTAACCCTAACCCTAAACCTAACCTGTACCGTAACCCTACCACTAACGCTAAACATAACCTGTATAGTAACCCTAACCCTAACCCTAACCCTAACGCTAACCAATAACGTAACCCTAACCGTAAACCTTACGTAACCCTAACTTGTTCCGTAACCCTAAACCTAACCCTAACCCAAAACTGTACCATAACCGTAAACCTAACGCAACCTGTACCGTAACCCTAACCCTAACCCTAACGTAACCATAACCTCTAAAGTAACCCTAATCCTAACCCTAACCCAAACCTAACCAATACCATAGCCCTAACACGTATGGTAACCCTAACCCTAACCCTAAACCTAACCCTAACCTTAAGCCTAACCTGTACCGTAACCCTAACCCTAACCTTAAGCATAACCTGTACCGTAAGCCTAAACCTAACCCTAACCCAAACCCTAACCCTAATCCTTACCTTTACCGTAACCCTAACCCTAACCCTAACGTAACCATAAACTCTAAAGTAACCCTAACCCTAACCCTAACCCTAACCCAAACCTAACCAATACCATAGCCCTAACATGTATGGTAACCCTAACCCTAACCCTAAACCTAACCCTAACCTTAACCCTAACCTGTACCGTAACCCTAACCCTAAACTTAAGCATAACCTGTACCATAAGCCTAAACCTAACCCTAAACCAAACCCTATCCCTAATCCTTACCTTTACCGTAACCCTAACCCTAACCCTAAACCTAAAGCTAACCTGTACCGAAACTGTAACCCCAACCCTAACCCTAAACGGTACCGCAACGCTACCCGTAACACTAACGCTAACATGTACGGTATCCCTAACCCTAACCCTAACCCTAACCTGTACCGTACTGTAATGATAACCCTAAACCTAGCCATAACCTGTACTGTAACCCTAACCCTAACCCTAACCCTCACTCTTACCGTAACCCCAACCCTACCCCTAAAACTAACCCTAAAATGTATCGTAAACCTAATCCTAACACTAACACAAATGCTAACCTATACCGTAACCCTACCCTAAACCTAACCGTAACGATAAATTGTACGGTAACTCTAACCCTAACCCTAAACCGAACCTTAACCCTAACCTGTACCATAACCCTAACCCTTACCCTGACCCTAACCCTAACCCTAACCTGTACCATAACCCTAACACAACCCTAAACCTAATGCTAACCTGTACCGTAACAGTAACCCTAACCCTAACCCTAACCTCTACCGAAAACCTAACCGTATGCCTAACCCTAACTGTAACTTGTACGGTAACCCTAACCCAAACCCTAACACTAAAACTCACCTGTACCGCAACACTAACCCTAACCCTAACCCTAACCCTAACCCTGACTCTAATCAGTACGGTAACCCTAAGCCTAACCTTAACCCTAACCTTAAACCTAACCATAAACTGTAACGTAACCATAAACCTAAACCTAACCCTACCCTGAACTGTAATACTAACCCTAACAGCAGCACTACCCGTAACCCTAAACCACAACTGTACCGCAAACTTTACCGTAACCCTATCCGTAACTCTAACGCTCACCAAAACACTTACCTGTACCGAAACACTAACACTAACCCTAAACCTAACCTGTACCGTAACCCTAACCCTAACCCTAAGCCTAACCTTAACCCTAAACTGTACCGAAACCCCATACCCTAACCCTAACCCTAACCTGTACCGTAACCCTAACCATCACCTTAACCCTATCTCTAAAAATAACCTGTACCCTAACCCTAACCCTAACCCTCACCTCTATGACAAACCTGACCCTAAACCTAACGCTAACCCTAGCCCTAACACTTACCTGTACTGTAACCATACCCCTAACCATAACCCTAACCTGTACTGTAATCCTAAAACTACCCTTACCTGTACCGTAACACTAACCATAACCCTAACCGTAACTATAACCCTATCCCTAACCGAAATCCTTACCTGTACCATAACACTTACCGTAACCCTAAAACTAACATGGACCAAAATCCTAACCCTAAACCTATCCCTACCCTATACCGTAACACTAAACCTAACGCTAACCCTAACCTGTACTGTAACCCTAACCCTAACTTTAACCCTATCTCTAAACCTAACCTGTAACCTAACCCTAAGCCTAACCCTAACCTCTATGGCAAACCTAACCCTAACCCTAACCTGTACCGTAACACTAATCCTAAACCTAACCCAAAACCTTATCCTAAACCTAAACCTAACCATAACCCTAACCGTAAACGTATCCCTAACTTGTACCGTAACCCTAACCCAACCTTCAGACTAACCCTATACACTACCGTAATCGTAACCCTACCACTAACCTAACCCTAACCTTAACCCTAACACTAACCCTAACACTGACCCTTACCTGTACCGTAACTATACCCCTAACCGTAAACCTAACCTGTACTGAAACCCTAACCGTAACCCTAACCCTAACCCTAACTGTAACACCTGTACCGTAACACTTACCCTAACCCTAAACCTAACCTGTACTGTAACCCTAAACATAAACCTAATCCTAACCCTAACCTGTACTGTAACCCTAACACTAACCCTAAACCTCGCCTGTACCGAAACCCTAAACCTAACCCTATCCCTACCTAGTACCGTAACCCTAACCATAACACTAACCTGTACCGTAACCCTAAATCTAACCTTAAACCTTACTATAAACCTAAGCTGTACACTAACCCTAACCCTAAATCTAAACTCTATGGCAAACCTATCCCTAACCCTAACCCTAAACCTAACCCTAACCTGTACAGTAACTAACTAACCCTAACCCTAACCCTAACCCTTACCATAAACCTAACCTGTACCGTAACCCTAACCCTAACACTAACCCTAACCTCTACCGTACCCCTAACCCTAACCATAAACCTAACCATAACCTGTACCGTAAACCTAACCCTAACCGTAACCTGTACCATAACCCTCAAACTAACCCTAACCTGTACTGTAACCCTAACACTAACACTAACCCTAACCTGTACCGAAACCCTGAGCCTATCCCTAACCCTACCCTGTATCTTAACACTAACCCTAACACTAACCCGTATCGTAACCCTAATCCTGACCTTAAACCTAACTATAAACCTAAGCTGTACACTAACCCTAACCCTAAATCTAAACTCTATGGCAAACCTAACAGTAACCATAACACTAATCCTAACACTAACCTGTACCGTAACCCTAACCCTACCCCTAAACCTAACCCTAACCTGTACCGTAACACTAAACCTAACACTCATCCTACCCTAACTTGTACAGTAGCCATAAACCTAACCGTAACCCTAATGCTAACCTATACACTAAGCCTAACCCTAAACCTAGCCGTAACCATAACTTGTACCATAACCGTAACCCTAACCGTAACCTAAGCTTAAACCTAATCTGCACCGTAAACCAAAACCTAACCATAACCCTAACCCTAAACCTAACCCTAAACCTTACCTGTACCGTAACCATTCCCCTAACCATAACCTAACCTGTACTGTAACCCTAACCCTAACCCTAACCCTACCCGTAACACTACCCACAACTGTACCGCAACCGTAATTGTAACCCTAACCCTAACCCTAACCGTAACACTGACATGTACCGTAACACGTACCCTAACCCTAAAGCTAACCTGTACCGTAACCCTAAACATAAACCTAATCCTAACCCTAACTTGTACTGTAATCCTAAACCAAACCTAACCCTATTGCTAACCTATACACTAACCCTAACCCTAACCATATCCATAACTTGTACCATAACCCTAACCCTAACCATAACCTATGCTTAACCCTAACCTGCACTGTAACCCTAAACCTAACCCTAACCCTAACCCTAACCTTTACCATAAACCTAACCCTAACCCTAAACCTAATGCTAACCTGTACCGTAACTGTAACCCTAACCCTAACCCTAACCCTAACCTGTACCGCAACCCTAACACAAACCCTACCCTAACCCTAATCCTAACCCTAACCCTAACCTTTACCGTAATCCTAACCCTAACCCTAAACCTAATGCTAACCTGTACCGTAACTGTAACCCTAATCCTAACCCTAACCTGTACCGCAACCCTAACACTAACCATACCCCTAACCCCAAACTGTACGGTAACCCTAACCGTAACCCTAACCCTAAGCTGTACTGCAACCCTAACCCTAACCCTAAGCTAACCCTAACAATGACACTAACCTGTACGGTAACCCTACCACTAACCATAAACCTAACCCTAATCCTAACCCTAAACCTAAACCTAAACTGTACCGTAACCCTAACCCTAAACTAACCCTATACTTAACCCTAACTTGTACCGTAAACCTAACCCTAAATCTAACCCTACCCTGAACCGTATCCCTAACCCTAACCCTAACCCTACCCGGTACCCTAAACCACAACTGTACCGCAACTCTAACCGTAACCCTAACACTAACACTAACCGTAATCCGTACCAGTACCGTAACACTTAACCTAACCCTAAACCTAACCTCTACCGTAACCCTAAACATAACCCTAACCCTAATCCTAATCCTAACCTGTACTGTAACCCGAACCCTAAACCGAACCCTAACCTGTACCATAACCCTAACCCTAAACCTCACCCTAACCTCTATCGTACCCTACACCTAAACCTAAACCTAACCCTAACCTATACCGTAAACCCTACCCTAACACTAACCCGTACCATAACCCTAAACCTAACCCTATCCATAACCCTAACGCTAAACTATACCCTAAACCTAACCCTAAACCTAACCGTAAACTTAACTTATACCGTATCCCTAACCCTAAACCTAAACCTAACCTGTACCGTAACCCTAAACCTAACCCTAAACCTAACACTAACCTGTATCGAAAACGTAACCCTAGCACTAACCTGTACCATAAGCCTAAACCTAACCCTATCCCTAACCCTAACACTAACCTATACTGTAAACCTAACCCTAAACCTAACCGTAACCCTAACTTGTACCGTATCCCTAACAAAAACCCTAACCCTAACTTGTACCGTAACCCAACCAACACTAAACATGACCTGTACTGTAAACCTAACCATAACCCTAACCCTAACCCTTACTTGTATCGTAACCATAACACTAACCTTAACCCTAACCCTACCCTGTGTTGTAACCGTAACCCTAAGCCTAACCCTAACCTGTACTGTAAACCTAACCCTAACCCTAACACTAACCCTAACACTACCCTAACCTGTACTGTAACCCTAAAGCTAACCCTAACCCTAACCCTAACCCTAACCCTAACCCTAACTTATAACGTAACCCTAACCTTAAACCTTAACGTAACCCTAACTTGCTCCGTAACCCTAAACCTAACCCTAACCATAACCTGTACCATAACCCAAACTGTAACCCTAACCTGTACCGTAACCCTAACCCTAACCCTAACGTAACCATAACCTCTAACTTAGCGGTAACCCTAACCCTAACCCTAACCCAAACCTTACCATAATCATAACCCTAAACTGTATGGTAAACTTAACCCTAACCCTAACCCTAACCCTAATCCTAACCTTAACCCTAACCTGTACCGTAACCCTAACCCTAAACCTAACCCTAACCCTAAACATAACCTATGCCATAACCCTAAACCTAACCCTAAACCAAACCCTAACCTAACCCTTATCTTTACCATAACCCTAACGCTAACCCTAAACCTGAAGCTAACCTGTACGATAAATGAAACCTAACCCTAACCCTAACCTGTACCGCAATGATACCCCTAAACCTAACCCTAAACTGTACGGTAACCCTAACCCTAAGCTGTACCGTAACCCTAACCCTACCCCTAAACCTAACCCTAACCTGTACCGTAACCATAACCCTAACCCTGAAACTAACCCTTACCTGTACCGTAACCCTAACCCTAACCCTAACCCTGACCTGTACCGTAACCCTAAAACTATCCCTAAACCTAACCCTAACCTATGACGTAACCCTAACCCTAAACCTTACCGTAACCCTAATGTTGCATAACCCTAACCCTAAAACTAAACCTAACCTATACCGTAACCCTAACCCTAACCCTAACCTGTACCGTAACCCTAACCCTAACCGTAACGTAACCATAATATCTAACGTAACCCTAACCTAACGCTAAACCTGAACCTAACCTTAACCTTTACCATAACCCTAAACTGTATGGTAACCCTAACCCTAACCCTAACCCGAACCATAACCATAACCCTAACCTGTACCTTAACCATAATCCTAAACCTAATAGTAAACTGTACCTTAACACTAACTCTAACGCTAACACTAAAGTGTAACGCAAACCAAACCCTAACCCTAACCCTAACCCTAACCTCTATGGTAACCCTAACCCTAACACTAACTTGTACTGCAACCCTAACACTAACCCTAACCCAAAACCTTACCCTAAACCTAACCTTAACCCTAACTCTAAACCTAACCCTAACCTGAACACTAACCCTAAGCCTAAACCTAACCATAAACGTATCCCTAACCTGTACCGAAACCCTAACCATAATCCTAACCCCAACCCTAAGCCTAACCCTAACCACTAACGTAACCGTACCCCTAACCCTAACCCTAACCTTAACCCTACCCCTAACCCAAACCCTAAACCTAACCAACCCTAACGCTAACCCTAACCGCAACCATACCTGTACCGTAACCGTACCCCTAACCGTAAACCGAACCTGTACTGTAAATCTAAACCTAACCATAACCTTGACACTACCCCTAAAACTAACCCTAACCCTAACCCTATCCTGTACCGCAACCCTAACCTTAACCCTAACCTGTACCATAACCCTAACCCTAACCTTAAACCTAAATATAAACCTAACCAGTACCCTAACCCTAACCCTAAATATAAACACTATGGCAAACCTAACCCTAACCCTAACCCTAACAGTAACCCTAACCCTAACCTGTACCGTAACACTACCCCTAACCCTAACTAAACCCTAAACCTAACCTGTACCGTAACCCTAACCCTAACACTAACCCTAAACCTAACCATAACCCTAAACTCTACCATACCCCTAACCCTAACCCTAAACCTAACCATAACCTGTACCGTAACCCTAACCGTAACCCTAACTCTAACCTGTACCATAACCCTAACCCTAACCCTAACCGTAACCCCAACGCTAACCCTACCCTAACACTTACCTGTACCGTAACCAAACCCCTAACCGTAACCCTAACCTGTACCGTAACCCTAACCCTAACACTTACGTGTACCGTAGCACTAAACCTAACACTAAACGTAACCGTAAACCTAACCCTAACCGTAACCTTTACCTTTACTGTAACACTTACCCTAACCCTAAACCTAACCTGTAACAAAACCCTAACACTAACCCTAACCCTACCCTGTACCGTAACCCTTAACCTAACCCTAAACCTAACCATAACCTGTTCCATAACCCTAACCCTAACTTTAACCCTAACTATAAACCTAAACTGTACCTTAACCCCTAACCCTAACCCTAACAAAACCCTAAACCTAACCTGTACCATAACACTAACGCTAACCCTCAACCTAACCCTAACCCTAAACCTAAACTGTACCATAACCCTAACCCTAACACTAACCTTAACCCTAACTTTTATTGTAACCCTAAACCTAACCCTAACCTGTACTGTAACCCAACCCTAAACATAACACAAACACTAACCCCACCCTGTACCGTAACCCTAAACCTAACACTAACCTATACCATAACCCTAACTCTAACCGTAACCCAAACCTTACTCTAACCTGAACTATAACCCTAAACCTAACCCTAACCCTAAATCTAACCTATACCATAACCCTAACCATAAACCTAACTGTAACCGTAACTTGTTCCGTAACCCTAACCCTAACCCTAACCTGTACCGTAACCCTAACCCTAACCTGTACCGTAACAGTTCCTAAACCTAACCATAACCCTAATGTGTATGGTAACCCTAACCCTAACCCAAACCCTAACCCTAACCGGTACCATAACCCTAAACTTAACCCTAACCCTAAACTGTACCGTATCCCGAACCCTACCCTAAACCAAAACCTAACCTGTACTGTAACCCTAAACATTACCCTAGCCCTAATGCCAACCTATACCGTAAACCTAACCCTAAACCTAACCATAACCATAACTTGTACCGTAACTCTAACCCTATCCCTAAACCGAACCTTAACCCAAACCTGTAGGGTAACCCTAACCATAACCCTAACCCTAACCTGTACCGCAAACCTAACCCTAACTCTAACCCTGACACTAATCTGTAGGGTAACCCTATCCCTAACCCTAACACTAACCTATACTGTAAACCTAACCCTAAACCTAACCGTAACCCTAACTTGTACCGTATCCCTAACACTAACCCTAACCCTAACTTGTACCGTAACCCAACCACTAACACTAAACATGACTTGTACTGTAACCCTAACCTTAACCCTAACCCTTACCCTTACTTGTATCGTAACCATAACACTAACCTTAACCCTAACCCTACCCTGTGCTGTAACCGTAACCCTAAGCCTAACCCTAACCTGTACTGTAAACCTAACCCTAACCCTAACACTAACCCTAACACTACCCTAACCTGTACTGTAACCCTAAAGCTAACCCTAACCCTAACCCTAACCCTAACCCTAACCCTAACTTATAACGTAACCCTAACCTTAAACCTTAACGTAACCCTAACTTGCTCCGTAACCATAAACCTAACCCTAACCATAACCTGTACCATAACCCAAACTGTAACCCTAACCTGTACCGTAACCCTAACCCTAACCCTAACGTAACCATAACCTCTAACTTAGCCGTAACCCTAACCCTAACCCTAACCCAAACCTTACCATAATCATAACCCTAAACTGTATGGTAAACTTAACCCTAACCCTAACCCTAACCCTAATCCTACCCTTAACCCTAACCTGTACCGTAACCCTAACCCTAAACCTAACCCTAACCCTAAACATAACCTATGCCATAACCCTAAACCTAACCCTAAACCAAACCCTAACCTAACCCTTATCTTTACCATAACCCTAACGCTAACCCTAAACCTGAAGCTAACCTGTACGAAAAATGAAACCTAACCCTAACCCTAACCTGTACCGCAATGATACCCCTAAACCTAACCCTAAACTGTACGGTAACCCTAACCCTAAGCTGTACCGTAACCCTAACCCTACCCCTAAACCTAACCCTAACCTGTACCGTAACGATAACCCTAACCCTGAAACTAACCCTTACCTGTACCGTAACCCTAACCCTAACCCTAACCTGTACCATAACCCTAACCCTGACCTTGAACCTAACTATAAAACTAACCTGTACCCTTACCCTAACCCTAAATCTAAACTCTATGGCAAACCTAACCCTAACCTTAACATAACTCTATCCCTAACCTGTACCGTAACACTAAACCTAACCCTAACCCTAACCCTAAACCTAAACCTAACCTCTACCGTAACCCTAACCCTAACCCAAACCCTAACCTGTACCGTAACCCTAAACCTAACCTTAACCCTAATGCTAACCTATACACTAAGCCTAACCCTTACCTGTACCATAACCATACCCCTATCCGTAAACCTAAATTGTACCGTAACCCTAACCCTAACCCTAACCCTAACCCCCTAACTGTAACACTACCCACAACTGTACCGCAACCCTAACCATAACGGTAACGCTAAACCTAACCGTAACACTTACTTGTACCGTAACACTTAACTTAACCCTAAACCTAACAAGTACCGTAACCCTAAACATAAACCTAATCCTAACCCTAACCTGTACTGTAACCCTAACAAACCCTAAACCTAACCTGTACCGAAAACCTAAACCTAACGCTAACCCTACCCTGTACCGTAACCCTAACCCTAAACTGTACCGTAACCCTAACCCTAACCGTAACCCTAACCTCTACCGTACCCCTAACCCTAACCCTAAACTTAACCCTAACCTGTACCGTAAACCAAACCCTAACACTAACCTGTACCATAACCCTAAACCTAACCCTATCCCTAAACCTAACGCTAACCTATACCGTAAACCTAACCCTAAACCTAACCGTAACCCTAACTTGTACCGTATCCCTAAACCTAACCCTAACCCTAACCTGTACCGTAACCCTAACCCTAACCCTATCCTGTACCGAAAACCTAACCCAAACACTAACCTGAATCATAACCCAAAACCTAACGCTATCCCTAACCCTAACGGCTAACCTATACCATAAACCTAACCATAAACCTAACCGTAACCCTAACTTGTCCCGTATCCCTAACCCTAACCCTAAACCTAACCCTAACCCTAACTTCTATCGTAACCATAACACTAACCTTAAACCTCACCCTACCCTGTGCTGTAACCATATCCCTAACACTAACCATAACCTGTACCGTAACCCTAAAGCTAACCCTAACCATAACCCTAAAGCTAACCTATAATGTAACCCTAACCCTAAACCTAACCGTAACCCTAACTTGTACAGTATCCCAAACCATACCCCTAAACATAACCCTAACGTGTACCGTAACCCTAAACCTAACACTAACCCTAATGCTAACCTATACACTAACCTAACAATAAACCTAACCATAACCGTAGCTTGTAGCGTAATCCTAACCCTACCGTAAACTAAGCTTAAACCTAACCTGCACCATAACCCTAAACCTACCCTAACCCTAACCCTAAACTTTACCGTAACCCTAAACCTAACCCTAAACCTAATGCTAACCAGTACCGTAACCGTAACGCTAAACATAACCGTAACCTGTACCGCAACCCTACACTAACCCTAACCCTAACACTAAACTGTACAGTTCCCATAACCCTAAACCTAACACTAGCCCTAACCGGTACTGTAACCCTAACCCAACCCTAACCTTAACCCTAACCCTGACACTAACCTGTACTGTAACCCTACCCCTAACCATAACCCAAAACTTAATCCTAACCCTAACCCTAACCCTAACCTGTACCGTAACCCTAACCCTAAAGTAACCCTAACCCTAACCCTAATTTGTACCGTAAACCTAACCCTAAACCTAACCCTACCCTGAACCGTAACCCTAACCCTAACCCTACAAGTAACCCTAACCCACAACTGAACCGCAACCCTAACCGTAACCCTAACCTTAACCGTTACCCTTACCTGTACCCTAACACCTAACCTAACCCTAAACCTAACCTGTCCCGTAACCCTAAACATAACCCTAACCCTACCCTAACCCTAACCTGTACTGTAACGTTAACCCTAACCCTAACCATAACCTGTACCTAAACCCTAACACTAACGTAACCCTAACCCTAACCCTAACATCTACCGTACCCCTAACCCTATCGCTAACCTAACTCTAACCTGTAAGGTAAACCCAACCCTAACACTAACCTGTACCATAACCCTAACCTAACAGTATCCCTAACCCTAACGCTAACCTAAACCGTAAACCTAACCCTAAACCTAACCGTAACCCTAACTTGTACCGTATCCCTAACCCTAAACCTAAACTTAACCCTAACCTGTACCGTAACCCTAACAATAAACCTAACTATAAACCTAACCTGTACCCTAACCCTAACCCTAAATCTAAACTCTAAGGGAAACCTATACCTAACCCTAACCCTAACCCTAACCCTAACCTGTACCGTAACACTAATCCTAACCCTAACCTGCACCCGAACCTTAACCCTAACCATAAACCTAACTATAAACCTAACCTGTACCCTAAACCAAACCCTAAATCTAAACTCTAAAGCAAACCTATCCCTAACCCTAACCGTAACCGTAACCTGTACCATAACACTAACCCTAAACCTAACTCTAACCCTAACCCTAAACTTACCTTGTACCATAACCCTAACCCTAACCCTAACCCTAACGTCTAACATACACCTAACCCTAACCCTAAACCTAGCCCTAACCTGTTCCGTAAACCTAACCCTAACACTAACCTGTACCATAACCCTAAACCTAACACTAACCTGTATTGTAACCCTAACACTAACCCCACCCTACCCTGTACCGTAACCCTAACCCTAACCTTAAACCTAACTATAAAACTAAACTGTACCCTAACCTAACCCTAATCTAAACTCTATGGCAAACCTAACCCTAACCCTAACACTACCCCTAACCCTAACCTGTACTGTAACAGTAAACCTAACCCTAACCGTAACCCGTAACCCTAAACTGTACCATAACCCTAAACCTACTCCTAACCCTAACCCTAACCTGGACCGTAACCCTAACGCTAATGCTAACCCTAACCTGTACCATTACCCTAAACCTAAACTTAACCCTGATGCTAACCTATTCACTAAGCCTAACCCTAAACCTAACCGTAACCATAACTTGTACCGTAACCCTAACCCTACCGTAAACTAAGCTTAAACCTAACCTGCACCATAACCCTAAACCTAACCCTAACCGTAACCCTAACCCTAACCCTAAATATAACACTTACCTGTACCGTAACACTTACCCTAACTCTAAACCTAACCTGTACCGTAATCCTAAAACTAAACCTAATACTAACCCTAACTGGTTCTGTAACACTAACACTAACCCTAAACCTAACCTGTACCAAAACCATAAACCTAACCCTAACCCTACCCTGTACCATAACCCTGACCCTAACCTGTAGTGTAAACCAACCCTAACCTTAAACCTAACTATAAACCTAAACTGTAACCTAACCCTAACCCTAAATCTAAAATCTATGGCAAACCTATCCCTAACCCTAACACTAACCCTAACCCTAACCTGTACCGAAACCCTAAACCTAACACTAACACTCCCCTGTACCTTAACCCTAACCGTAACACTAACCTGTACCGTAACCCTAACCCTGACCTTAAACCTAACTATAAACCTAACCTGTACCCTTACCCTAACCCTAAATCTAAACTCTATGGCAAACCTAACCCTAACCTTAACACTAACCCATTCCCTAACCTGTACCGTAACACTAAACCTAACCCTAACCCTAACCCTAAACCTAAACCTAACCTGTACCGTAAGCCTAAACGTAACCCTAACCCTAACCTGTACCGAAACCCTAAACCTAACCCTAACCCTAATGCTAACCTATACACTAAGCCTAACCCTTTCCTGTACCGTAACCATACCCCTATCCGTAAACCTAACCTGTACAGTAACCATAACACTAACCCTAACTCTAACTGTAACACTACCCACAACTGTACCGCAACCCTAACGTACCCTAACGCTAACCCTAACCGTAACACTTACCTGTACCGTAACATTTACTCTAACCCTAAACCTAACCAGTACCGTAACCCTAAACATAAACCTAATCCAAACCCTAACCTGATCTGTAACACTAACACTAACCCTAAACCTAAACTGTACCGAAACCCTAAACCTTACCCTAACCCTACCCTGTACCGTAACCCTAACCCTAAAATGTACCATAACCCTAATCCTAACCCTAACCCTAACCTCTACTGTACCCCTAACCCTAACCCTAAACTTAACCCTAACCTGTACTGTAAACCAAACCCTAACACTAACCTGTACCATAACACTATACCTATCCCTATCCCTAACCCTAACGCTAACCTATACCGTAAACCTAACCCTAAACCTAACCGTAACCCTAACTTGTACCGTATCCCTAACCCTAACCCTAACCCTAACCCTAACCCTAACCCTAACCTGTACCATAACCCTAACACTAACCCTAACCGTATCCTGTACCGAAAACCTAACCCTAACACTAACCTGAACCATAACCCTAAACCTAACCCTATCCTTAACCCTAACGGTAACCTATACCATAAACCTAACCATAAACCTAACCGTAACCCTAAATTGTACCGTATCCCTAACCCTAACCCTAACCCTAACTTCTATATTAACCATAACACTAACCTTAAACCTAACCCTACCCTGTGCTGTAACCGTAACCGTAACCCTAACTCTAACCTGTACCGTAAACCTAACTTTCACCCTAACACTAACACTAACCATAACCTGTACCATAACCCTAAAGCTAACCCTAACCATAACCCTACGCTAACCTATAACGTAACCCTAACCCTAAACCTAACCGTAACCCTAACTTGTACCGTATCCCAAATCCTACACCGAAACCTAACCCTAACCTGTACCTTAACCCTAACCCTCACCTTAACCCTAACATGTACCGTAACCCTAAAAGTAACCCTAACCCTAATGCTAACCTATACACTAACCTAACTCTAAACCTAACCGTAACCGTACCTTATAGCATAATCTAACCCTACCGTAACCTAAGCTTAAACCTAACCGCAACCGTAACCCTGAACCTAACCCTAACCCTAACCCTAAACCTAACCCTAACCTTTACCATAACCCTAACCCTAACCCTCAACCTAATGCTAACCAATACCGTAACCGTAACCCTAACCATAACCGTAACCTGTACCGCAACCCTACACTAACCCTAACCCTAACCCTAAACTGTACGGAAACCCTAACACTAACCCTAAACCTAACCGGTACTGTTACCCTAACCCAACCCTAACTGTAACCCTAACCCTGACACTAACCTGTACGGTAACCCTTCCCCAAACCATAACCCTAAACTTAATCCTAACCCTAACCCTAACCCTAACCTGTACCGTAACCCTAACCCTAAAATAACCCTAACCCTACCCTAATTTGTACCGTAAACCTAACCCTAAACCTAACCCTACCCTGAACCGTAACCCTAACCCTAACCCTACCCCGAATCGTAACCCACAACTGTACCGCAACCGTAACTGTAACCCTAACTCTAACCCTAACCGTTACCCTTACTTGTACCCTAACACCTACCCTAACCCTAAACATAACCTGTCCCGTACCCTAAGCATAACCCTAAACCTAAACCTAACCCTAACCTGTACTGTAACCCTTACCCTAACCTAACCCTAACCCTAACCCCAACATCTACCGTACCCCTAGCCCTATCCCTAAACCTAACTCTAACCTGTGCCATAAACCTAGCCCTAACACCAACCTGTACCATAACCCGAAACCTAACCCTATCCCTAACCCTAACGCTAAACTATACCGTAAACCTAACCCTAAAACTAACCGTAACCCTAAGTTGTACCGTATCCCTAACCCTAAACCAAAACCTAACCCTAACCTGTAACGTAACCCTAACCCTAAACATAAACCTAACACTAACCTGTACCGAAAACCTAATCCTAACAATAACCTGTACCATAATTCTAAACCTAACCCTATCCCTAACCCTAACGCTAACCTATACCGTAAACCTAACCCTAAACCTAACCGTAACCCTAACTTGTACCATATCCTAACCCTAACCCTAACGCTCACCTTTACCGAAACCCTACCATTAACCCTAAACATAACCTCTAACGTAACCCTAACCCTAACCCTAACCCTAAATTGTATCGTAACCATAACACTAACCTTAACCCAACCCTACCCTATGCTGTAATCATAACCCTAACAGTAACCCTAACCTGTACCATAAACCTAACCCTAACTCTAACCCTCACCCTAACCCTAACAAACTCTAACCCTAACCTGTACCGTAACCCTAAACCGAAACTTAACCCTGATGCTAACCTATACACTAAGCCTAACCCTAAACCTAACCGTAACCATAACTTGTACTGTAACCCTAACCCTACCGTAACCTAAGCTTAAACCTAACCTGCACCATAAACTAAACCTAACCGTAAACGTAACCCTAACCCTAACCGT
>JAEUCK010005237.1:0-161879 GCA_017311455.1 Otocyon megalotis megalotis | reverse complement strand
ACCCTGTCCCCAGGCAGAGGGTAAACTGACCCCCTCCTCCGAGAGTTCTTGGGGAGTAGAGCAGAGCTGGACCCTGGAAACCCAATGACCCAGCAGCCTGCCCTGGGTTCAGGGGGGCCAATCGGAAGTAGCTGCCAGGCCTCAGCTGATGAGGGAGACAAAAGCAAAAGGAAAACTAAATCTCTTTGCTATTGGGATGCCTGGGAGGCTCAGGGGCGACTCTGCCTCTCTCCGCGTGTCTCTCATGAATAAATAAAATCTTTTAAAAAAAATCTCTTTGCTACTTAAAGCCCATTGGCAGACGCGTCCTGGAAACAGACCGAGTGACGTTCCCTAGAGCTCAGCCGCCTCGGTGGTAGCACTGTGTGAGGGCAACAGGCTATGCAGCCCGACCCCAGGACCCTGTGAGTCTACTCGAACGTATAAAAATTCTTTTGTTTTTTAATTTTTAAAAAATTATTTATTCATGAGAGACACACACACGGAGGCAGAGACACAGGCAGAGGGAGAAGCAGGCTCCATGCACGGAGCCCGAAGTGGGATCGATCTCGGATCTCCAGGATCACGCCCTGGGCCGAAGGCAGGCGGTCAACCACTGAGCCCCCAGGGATCCCCAAAAATTCCTTTGGAAACTTCCTCTATCTTTAAATCCCAAGATACGGGTTGGTGATCATCCCCCAGCACTCGGCCCACCGATACACACCCCAAGGGTCTCCTGACTCAGGCTAACAGCTTCTCCCAACAACAGGCAGCCCCCTCAGGGCCCGGACACCTTGCTCCCAAAGCACCTGGGAGGCCTGTGCTGGCCCTCACCCCGCCCCAGCCCGAGAGTCCGTGATGGGCGCTCCGGGGACCCCGGGGGCAGCCCTTCCCGCCCTCGGGTCCTGTCCCCCTACCTTAATAAGACCACCTTTTTACACCCAAGATGTCTCAAGAATTCTTTCTTGGGCCGTGGGCTCTGGACCTCACCAACATTCCAAAACTACATCCCTTGGCGCCCAAAGTGGGGTTTTGAATCTCTCCATCTGGACTCTGAGCCGCGGTACAAACTTGGTGAGAACTTTCTCTGCTCTTCCCTTACGCTCATTGCAGAGGCTTCTGAAGGAGTGTGGTCTTACTGGAATACTTTCCTGCCGGTTGTTCAGCTGCAATCCCCCAACCCCAGGGCTAATCCGTGGGATGCAGAAAGCCTGCCTTTGGGCTGGAAGTTAGTACCGTGGCGGGATGGTAGTAAAGTCCAGAAACTCAATGCTCTCTCTGTATCCTGTCCTTGTACCAAGTTGTCTGTCTTGGGCACGGGATAGCCATCTGAGTCACCAGGTGACTCATCTGGTGATCTAAGACACCCGTGTGAGCTTCCCTCCAGTTGTTCTAAGGTGACCCCCTCCATCCCTGGTCCAGCCGCTTCTGGTGGCGGGGCCTCCACCCGGAGCCGGCCAAAACCAGTGCCCGATGGAGTCAAAACCCAACGCAGGACCGTTTGCTAGGAGGTTGGCCCAAGGACCACACGTGTGGCAATGTGGCTTAGAGCAGGATGGATTGCTGTCTTCACTGGTTTCTGTCAATGTCCTCTAACTACTTAAACTACAAAATTGGGTAATCCCCCTCTGTAAAACTTTTCTAGTGTTTTCCAAGGGTTGAAAACAGTCGGTTCTTCACGGTGCGGCAAGGCAAGACAAGGCAAAGTCCTGGTCTATACGCCAGTGCCCATTTGCCGTCTAGAATGCGATGGGGAGGGACGCCTGGGTGGCTCAGGTTTAGCACCTGCCTGGAGTCCCAGGATCGAGTCCCGCATCCGGCTCCCTGCATGGAGCCTGTTTCTCCCTCTGCCTGTGTCTCTGTCTGTCTCTCTCTGTGTATGTGTCTCTCATGAATAAATAAATAAAATCTTTAAAAAATAATAGAATGCGATGGGGAAGCAGGGGATGGGAGGACTGTAGCATCCCTCCTCCAGGGCCTTCAACAGCTGTGGTGACCATAGCGATTTGTTTGAGGGACCCCTGGAGCTGCTTTGACACCAGAAACATATCCCCCCTGGGACACTACCCAGGAGTCCTGGGGTGGTGGGTTGGGATTTTCTTGGTGAAGGACCTTCTCCCTCTCCTTCAGTTCTCAAGGACTCCCCCTTGGGATGCCTTTTAACCCACAGGAAACAATTCAACTTGCAAAATCAAGGAAAGGAGTGAGCTCCTGCAACATTGCCTGGCCTCAGGGGGAACTGCCAGTTACATCTCTGGAGCAGGAAGCAGGGCAAATAGATGGAGGTACCGTAGGTCCATCCAGGCCTTCAGGGACTCTAAATTAGGACCTGGGCCTAAGAGGCCTCTTGCAGAACGTGTCTGGTCAGTAACCAGGCCAGTAAACTCCTTCCTGACAGAAAGGATGATAATTATCTAAATGGGCCTCCTCCTGATAGAATCCAGGTTATTGGAGGAAACACAGGCCATCCCTGATGGAGGGGACCCCAACGCTCTCGCTGTTACTCCTAATAATAGATGTGGGGGCTTCTCCCTCACTTCCCGGGTTAATGGCTATAAATCGGAGCCAACTGATTGGGTTGGGCTACCTCGGGGCGCGGCGGGAACCTTAAGGAATAATCCCAAACAGCTGGGGAAAGTTCCTTTGTTTCAGGGAAGGTTCCTGTCTTCTCTAGCCGGGGGACATGGACTGCATATTTCCACTCTTGTGGAAAAAAATCAAGGTGGTATCTGTCCATCTGTCTGAGCCAAGGAGGTTTGTTTGTTTGTTTGTTTGTTTTGCCAAGGAGGTTTAGAACCAAGAACCCTTTTTCTCTGCCTTCTGGTGGCACCTCACCGCTTTGGCCCCCACCCCAGCCCCCTCCACCTCCTGCCTGCATAACTGGTTCCTAGACCATCCTGGGGCCTCCTCCGCAGCGCTCTGTGGCTCCTCCCCCACCCCTCGCTGTGAAGAAGCTAAGAAGAGCACCCCCTGGACTTAACACCGCCCACTCGATTTCCCTGCCAGGGCCCCAGGAAAAAGTTGACAGTGAGGAACAAATTGATGGACTTCTAAGTGGGCTGTTTTAATATGATGAACCCTCCCTACACCTGCCACACAATCAGGTTTTCCGTCCACTGCTCATCTATCATATCGGGTAGTTATTCATGTGGGAAAGGGTGGGAGGCTCCTTCCAGGGTGGTGTTCCCAGAGGGCCACCGCCCTAAGGCATGTGTGCCAGCCACAGGCCACCAGCACAAGCTCTTTGTTTACAAATCTCACTGGCTGTCGAGCTGCCCCCCACCCTGGGCCTGGGTTAGGACACCCTTCCTTTCTGTCATACAAATCTTTTTTTTTTTTTTAAGATTTTATTTATTCATTAGACAGAGAGACAGAGGCAGAGAGAGAAGCAGGCTCCAAGTAGGGAGCCCCACGTGGGACTCGATCCCGGGTCTCCAGGATCACACCTTGGGCCAAAGGCAGGTGCTTAACCCCTGAGCCACCCCGGCTGCCCATACAAATCTTACATACAATTGTAGGTCCTTCCTGAGTAAAGCCTAGAATAACAGGATGGTGTCTTTTCCCATTTAAGAGTAGTTTTCCACTTGGGACAGAGCCCCGTGTCCCTGCCTGCCTTTCTTCGGGGGGCTATCCTTCGTTATTATTCTACCAAGATTTGCTGAAGGTCAAATAACCTCATGACCTCTGTTGCAATTTGTTAGCAAAAAGATGACTTAAAAGGATGGTTAATTTTGTCTGCCTCAGTTTTTCACGGGTAATTGTTAAAATAGCTTTCAAAGTCTTTGGTGACCTGAAACCTTAAAATCTTGCTCAAATTGGGATTGAATTCATTGGACATCTAGGACTTTTTTAAATAAGATAAAGTGCCACTGAACATAGGTTTGCACCTTTGACTTCTTAGTGCAAAGAAACTAAGGATATTTGGGTCTGTCGGAAAATGTGCTTTGTGCTAAATAGATTCATAAATCTGCCGTCCAAAGCATTCTGGTGTGACAGTTCACCACTGGTTACTAGTTAGTTCTCACTGGAGACTAAGGTTTCTAAGAGTTAAAATCCTGCTAAATAAAATGAAGACTGATGGGAAAAAGGGAACCATCTCAGTATGTGTAAGAAAGACCTAAGAAATGGGAATACATTTTTGTTGAAGGAAAAAGAAAGTGGTAGAAGGTTTGTGAAGGGAAATCTTTGGAAAGCAATTCTGTGCATGGTCAGGATGGAGTGGATTTTAAAAGTACATCGCTCTGGGGACGCCCGGGGACTCAGTGGTGGAGGGTCTGCCTTCGGCCTAGGGCATGACCCCGAGGTCCTGGGATCGAGTCCCGCATCGGGCTCCCCGCAAGGAGCCTGCTTCTCCCTCTGCCTGGGTCTCTGCTTCTCTCTGTGTGTGTGTCTCTCATGGATAAATAAATAAAATCTTTAAAAAAATAAAAGTACACTGCTATAAAATTGAAAGTGTGTTTTCTCTCTGTTAAATGACAAACTTTTCTTGGATTGTTGGTCTGTTCTTGATAAGAAAATATAAACAAAATTGCTTTCTCTTTTCTTTGTCCAGGAAAACCGGTTTCTACATTGTGTCTTTAGCAGGTCTTTAATGATCCGGAATCCTACTTAGGCATGTGCTGTAGAACTTTCTAACGTTCTACCAAACTTCCTTGAGATTTAAATTGTAAACAAAGCCTCTTTGACTCATTAGGCTTGTTTATATGGTATGTTGTGTTCTGGTATAATGTCACCACTGGATATTCTGATTATTGAAGTGTTATGTGTCACAGAAATAACTGAATTTACTTGTCAATTACATCATAATGAGCGCTCGTGTCACACTGTTAGAAGGTCCTTTTCTGAGTTTTTGTCATTTCTAGTCGTTCTTATTCTCTTGTGAAACAAGTTTCATCTTCAAGGGGATTTGTAAAGAAGGAGTTTTGGGACAAATAAAGGTATTTGATATCTTTAGGTTATAAAGCTCAAATGGGTATGAATTTCCAGAACTAGCTACAAAGCTGCATTCAAAGGGAACAAGAATTAGATGGGCTTTTTTAAAGATTTTATTCATTTATTCATGAGAGACCCAGAGAGAGAGGCAGAGACACAGGCAGAGGGTGAAGCAGGCTCCATGCAGGGAGCCCGATGTGGGACTCGATCCCGGGATCCCAGGATCACGCCCTGGGCCGAAGGCAGGCGCCAAACCACTGAGCCACCCGGGATCCCCAGGGAACAAGAATTAGTAACATGGGACTCAATGAACTGAGGAAGATGATTATTGATTATAGTTTTTATGACTCTTACCTGAGACATTGCTCTGTTTCCTTTCCCAGATTAAGGAAATTTCTCTTACGATATCTATGACTTTACAGAAACATGATAAAATATGCATTTGTGAACAAACTGATACATTTCACTATTCTCCGTACCTGGACCCTCTGAAATTCAAGAGGTGTCCGAGAGTATTCTTTCTTCCATGGCAACCATGGTCATTTGCATAAGTTCAATAAGAATCTGTTCTCCTTGTGACAGGACATCGCTGGAAACATTGGTTATTTTACCAAGACTTTGAGTGGAAAGTCGTATTTGAGGGACATGCATAGATTCAGGTATGACCAAACCGCTCTAAGGACTAAGGTTGAATTTGTGAAACTCAGATATGACCAAACACCTTTGAGGAACTAAGGTTGGATTTATGAAACTCAGATATGACCTAACAGCTCTAAGGACTAAGGCCGACTTATGAAACCTGCCGCCACAAAGCCCCTTGGAACTGCTGGCCCGATGCCTGGTTAGAGTTCCCAGCAGCCTCACCAGTAAGTAAAGACTGTCACTTCTTGGCAGGTGCAGGAAACTCAGGACGCTTTGGGGACCTCGTGAAAAGGAACTCCCCCAAATCCACAGGTATTACAGGCAAGTCTGATGGTAAGCACTTGGCTTGGCTTCTAGCCCGGAGAGGCTACTCAGAGTTCAGTCTAGAGAGTCCTTATACAAGTTTCCAGCAAAGTAGGTTTTATGAGATCTATATGGCCCATCACCGTTGTTGTGGGGTTTATATAAATAATGAAGCCAAGTTTGCTAAAAATTGAACTTATTTTACAAACAAATTAGTCTTGATTTGGCTATCTCTGAAATAAGGGTGATTTTTGTGAGAATATTGTTTTCAATGACCCACCTTCACAGATGTTAAATTCCAGTTCATTCGTTCTTTTTCTTTCTTTCTTTCTTTCTTTCTTTCTTTCTTTCTTTCTTCTTTCTTTCTAAGATTTTATTTATTTATTCATGACAGACACAGAAACACAGGCAGAAGGAGAAGCAAGCTCCATGCAGGGAGCCCGATGCAGGACTCGATCCGGGGTCTCCAGGATCACGCCCTGAGCCCAAGGCAGATGCTCAACCGCTGAGCCCCCCGGGCTGCCCTAAATTCCAGTTCTGATTGTCTTTGAATGTTGTTTGCCTGAGCAGAAAACTGGAGGTAAACTGCAGAGAAATGACCACAGCAGCTCACGTACAATCTTGCTTGTTACCCTGTGGGGGTCATACCAGGACCCCATGGGCATGTGGTGAAACAGCTGGAAAATGGGATTGATTCCCCAACAGTGGTGTAACCCGGCTAGCACCGCGACCGACCCTGCGTGGCTGGGATGACAGCGGCCCTCCTCCGAAGCCGGAGCATACCCCCCATGGGGCTTGTGGAGACAGGGAGACCCCACTCTCTTTATGATTGCCTTGGACGACTCCTCCTAACTAGGATACAGTCCAGGCTGGACCTCGAACAAAGAGGGCTTCTGGATGCTTTTATTCCTCAGTCGTATTTATGCTAGAAGTCCCCAGGAGTAGGGGCTTCCGCCAAGCACAGGGCGACCGCCCTTCACTAAGCCTTTGCGCTGTCACCCACACATGCACAAGCGGGTCCTCCAAGGCCAGGTGGCCCGGGACACGCCGGCTGTGGGCCCAGGATGCCCGGAATCCCATGACTGGCTGCTGACCGGACCCGAGGCCGCGGGGCTGTCACCACGTCCACGGCCCCCCGGGCTGGAGCGGCCACGGGGACCCGACTTCTGGCTGCAAACGGACTCGGCACTAAGCCACTGCCCGCCCAGCCAACCTTCCAAACATAAAACGAGGGTGGGCACGTTCTGCGTCTCCGGCCGCGACCACCCGCACCCACCTCTGCTCCCTCTTTGGGGGATGTGGTCTGGCACGTGGCCGCTCTGAAGGGCCGGAAGCGACCCCCGAAGAGCGGTTCTCTCCGAGGTGCTGCAGTAACACAAAGGCACGAAGCCAGGAAGGCCCTCGGGCCGGGCGGCTACCGGGCTCGGGTGCTCTCCGTGCTCTCTGCACTCTCTGTGCTCTCTGTGCTCTCCGTCCTCTCCGCGCTGTCCATCCTCTCAGTCCTCTCCCCACTCTCCGCACTCTCTGTCCTCTCCGCGCTCTCCATCCTCTCTGTCCTCTCTGTCCTCTCCGTCCTCTCCGTCCTCTCTGTCCTCTCTGTGCTCTCCGTCCTCTCCGTTCTCTCTGTCCTCTCTGTCCTCTCTGTCCTCTCTGTGCTCTCCGTCCTCTCTGTCCTCTCTATCCTCTCTGTGCTCTCCGTCCTCTCTGCGCTCTCCATCCTCTCTGTCCTCTCTGTCCTCTCCGTCCTCCGTCCTCTCTGTCCTCTCTGTGCTCTCCGTCCTCTCTGTGCTCTCCGTCCTCTCCGTCCTCTCTGTGCTCTCCGTCCTCTCTGTCCTCTCTGTCCTCTCTGTGCTCTCCGTCCTCTCCGTCCTCTCCGTCTCCACATGCCATGCTGCGGCCACACCCCAGGCTTCTGCAAAGTCATCTCTGGGTTTCCAGCTGGCACGAATGCTCACCCTGCGCTTTAGAAGACCCCTCTCTTTCCTTCACTGGTTAAAGTCCTGGACTGGAAGAGGATTTTTGGCAACTACCAGAGGATGCTTACTTGGGTTTTCCTTTTTGTTATTCTCCTCACGTTTTGCTGTCTTCTTGCAGGTCCCACCCCCTGGAGACGCCTTTTGCTTCCAGGACTTCCAGCCAAGGACGTTCCTTTGGACCACACATGCGGTCTACCCTGCCTCTCGCCACTCCTACAGGTGTGGGCCCTGCTGCCCCGCCTTGACCACAGATGGGGCCCCCGACGACCCCGTGCAGGAGCGGAGAAGACCAGACCTTCCAGCCTCGGCAAGCTCAAAGATTTAAGGGTCAAAGCTGTTCAGGGGAGAATGATGTGGGAAACAAAGGCAGAAGAGCAATGAAATGTCCTCACCGCCTCCAGCGCACTGACTCGTCCCCAAAACAGGCAGGGACCTTCCCCTCAGAGCTCAGCTGCCTCGGTGGTAGCGCCCTGCGAGGGCCACCGGCAATTCCAGCCCGACCCCAGGCCCCTGGGAGTCTACTTGAACATATAAAAATTCCTTTGGAAAAAATAAATAAATAAATAAAAATTAAAAAAATAAAAATTCCTCTGGAAACTTCCTGTGTCTCTAAACCCTGAGTACAGCAGATACACACCCGAAGGGTCTCCTGACTCAGGCTAACAGAGCTTCTCCCAACAACAGGCAGCCCCCTCAGGGCCCGGACACCTTGCTCCCAAAGCACCTGGGAGGCCTGTGCTGGCCCTCACCCCGCCCCAGCCTGAGAGTCTGTGATGGGCGCTCCGGGGACCCCGGAGCAGCCCTTCCCGCCCTCGGGTCCTGCTTCTGCGCTTTAATAAAACCACCTTTTTGCACCCGAGACGTCTAAAGAATTCTTCCTTGACTGTCCGCTCCTGAACCCCCGCCTTGCCTACATCATCAGCTCTGGGGTTCTGGGAGCAGAGACCTTAGGTTGACCTGGACTTGGGCTGCTGTCCATCCATACCCCACAACTAACAGAGCCCCCAGGGCCGACAGAGGGGCCCCGGAGCCTCTCCACCCTTGGTCGGGACTGCCCGGGGCTGCCCACCCCCACCCCCGATCCTCCAGCTTCTCCCAACCCCTGACTCCGGCGTGCAGCTGTGGGGCCCTTCCTAGGACTGGGGCAGGGGGCTTTGGCAGAGAGGAGCTGCCGGTGCCTTATGTGGGACACAGACTCCGAGGCGGCCCATGGCCCTGCCCCCTGCTCCTCGCACCCTCCCGGACAGCAGGTGGGCCTGAGGCCTGCTTCCAACTGTAACGTGGTGGAGGTGTCGGCTTGTGTGTGATGATGCTCCACAGACTGAAGCCCCACCCAGAGGCAGATGCTCCCTCTTGCTGGCTTTGGAGAAGCCACCCCTGTGGGGTGGTGGAGAGGGTGGGGCCGGGGAGGGCGGGTGCCCTGTGCTCATGTGATGCCAAGGTCTCCCCCGTGCGGGGGGCCGACAGTGGATGTGCCAGCACAGTGACGTACCGGACGCAGCAGGTTCTGTGCAAGTGACCAAGCTATGTGCATGTTCCTTAAGGTGTCCGGGTCCCTGCCCCTGCTCCCAGCACAGCCGATAAAAGCTTCCCACTCTCACCCCGAAATGACTCCGTGCTCCGAGGGCCCTTACCTGCTGCAAGGAATCATCTTGGGGTGACGGACCCCCCAGGTGGTGGGCCCTTTGTACCCGGGGACAGGAGGGGTGTCTCAGCCTGAGTACAGGCCTGCAGGACCCCCGGGGAGACCGGGGCCCTTCCTTGCTTTGGGCACAGGGTCATGACTTAGCCCGCATAAAGGTAACCCTTTTGTGCTAGTGTTTTGGGGAGCCACCCGATGGATTAAAACGACCACCGTTCCGTGAGAACCATCTGTCTCTGCTCCTCCTGGCACGAGGAGCCCACAGCAGGAACAGGAGGACGCTCCTGGGGGCGCCTGGGGGCTCTGTCGGTGGAGCGACCGCCCCCGATTTCGGCTCAGCTCTCAATCTCAGGGTCGGTCGTGAGCTCGAGCCCCACGTTGGGCCCACGCGGGGTGGGGAGTCTGCTTGGAGATCTGCCCCCCTCTCCTCCTGCTCCTGCGCGCTCTCTCTCAACAGAACAAAACAAAAACCCCCACCAACTCCTAAAGGGGCTCCAGGCCGGGATGAGATAAGAAAATCCCAAAGCTGATACTGGATTCAAATCTTTTCATTCTTTCTTTGTTTTTTTGTTTTTGTTTTTTTTAGACACACAGAGAGAGGCAGAGACACAGGCAGAGGGAGAAGCAGGCTCCATGCAGGGAGCCCGATGCCGGACTCCATCCCAGAACCCCAGGGCCGAAGGCAGACACTCCACCCCTGAGCCACCAGGTGTCCCTCAAATCCTTTTTCTTAATGAGGCCTTTGCTTGCTTGCCGGTCACCTTTGGCTATTGTTCAGAGTTCAGAAACGTTGGCCCTGACGGTGCTTCATCAGTTCTCCCCGTGTTTCCGCCGAGGAGCGGGCCCTGGGAGCTGCCCCCACCCCCCATGTTGCTCTGTCCTCCCGTCTTGGAGAACTCTCTGGATGCATTTAGGAGATTAGCCGTCCAGCCGTAATCATGCAGCAAATACTGTCTCAGTTTGTCGGTGGCTTCTCATTTTGTTTCTGGAACACGTCGGCATTCAGAAAGTTTAATTGGTATTTTACCGCCCTCAGCCTCATCGATCTTCCGCGTGTGTGGATTTTGAGTCCTAGTTAGAAAGTCCTGCCAGGGGTCCCTGAGTGGCTCAGTCAGTTAAGCGCCTGTCTTCTGCTCAGGTCGTGATCCTGGGGTCCTGTGATCGAGCCCCACATCAGGCTTCCTGTTCAGCAGGGAACCTGCTTTTCTCTCTCTCTCTCTCAAATAAATAAATAAAATCTTAAAAAAAAAAAAAGTGCAGCCCCCGCTTTCCCCGGAGCTGCCCTGTTTCAGACCTTCGGGTCTGCGTCCCGATCCACCCGCTGCGTGTTCTCGTGACTAGTGAGAGATCTGATTCTCAGTGTCCCCAAACCCCCGCCTGGCTGTCCTGTGATCAAGTCCATCCCAGCCATTAGAGATGAAAATTGGAAGACCGCCTCCGTGTGACCCCACGTGTCCCCCTCCGTGTGAGTGACAGTGAGACTTGCTTCCCACCAAACACAGAGAAGGTGAAGTGGCTGGGCAGGTGCATTAAGGGCCCTGATGGGGGGGGCACCTGGGGGGCTCAGCGGCTGAGCGTCTGTCTGTGGCCCAGGGTGTGATCCCGGGGTCCTGGGACCGAGTCCCGCAGTGGGCTCCCTGGTCCTCGGGGAGCCTGCTTCTCCCTCTGCCTCTGCCTGCCGTTCCCCCTCTTGTGCTCGCTCTCTGTGTCAAATAAATATGTAAAATATATTTTTTTTAATAAGGAAAAAATATCTAAGTGTGATTTGGACTTGCTTCAAATCTCAGACCTGCTGTGTTTCCTTAAACATTTGGAGCTGGTATGAGATGTGACCAGGTGTAGGATGCACCCCTTATGCGGCCCCTGGGATGTCTCCTGGTTCCTCTCACCGTGGGGATCCGCTTCCATTCTTTGTCTTTTGGCTGCTCCGTGCCCTTATTTTTTAAATGACGGTTATAACCAGTTTATTATTTTTTACCCGGCCTGCACGTTTTGGCCTTTTCATGGGGAGGGTCGGTCCACGCACCGCAGGCTCACACGACGTGCTGTCAGCTTGAAGGCCTGTGCCTCGTGCTTTCATTCTTCCCAAGTGTCTCTTCTCTTTGTCCTGCATCCTTCTGGGTTTATGAAATATTTTCCATATTTCCTTTTATAGACATATTTCATATACGATCCTTCCGAAGTGACAGCACGTGTCCTTGCCATACTGTAGTTGGCCTTGACTCCGCGCAGCCGCCCCAGCCCCCAGAGCTCAGGTGCAGTCACAGGAGGACTTGGTCTACACCGGTCCATTTACCGTACTATTCACTGCTCCGTGTTACTGACCGCACCAGGCACACCGTAAACCCGCCTTTGTGTTGAATCCAAATACCTCTCACTTCTGCTCCTCTGACCTTCTTCCTAAAGCTTCTTACTCCCATGTGTGGTCATTTTATTCACCTTGAAGAAGTCCCTTTTTTATTTCTTGTCATCTAAGTCTGCTGGCAAGGAATTACCTGCCCTTCTGTATGAAAACTTTTGTTTTCTCTATCTCTGAATACTACCTTTGCTTGGCACAGAATTCAGGGTCGCCAGATTTTGTCATTTATCCTTTTAAAGATGCAGTTTCATTTTCGGACGGCTTCATAATCTTTGTGAAAAGTCAGCTTAGACCCTAGTTGCTTTTCCTTGGCGATGTCCCTTCCCTGTCTGCTAACAGAAGTGTCTTGTTCCCAGCCTGCTCGCGGCGGCCACGTCCTTTGCATTTATTCTGCTTAGAGTTTTCGGGATTCGCGAATCTGTGCTTTACCTTTCATCGTTTTGAAAAATGTTGTCTCTTCAAGTATTTCTTTCCCGCCATCCTCCGCCCTTCCTCCTGCTATTCCAGGCTCCCGTGAGTTCGACCCTTTGGCTGTGCCTCCTGGGCGCTGGGGCTGAGTTGTTCTTTCTAGCATTTTGTTCTCTGAAAGCTTCGCTTTGGCTATTTGTGCTGTCCTGCCCCTCCCTCCCTTCATATTGTCTTCTGCTCTTGAATTCTCCCAAATGAATTCTTCGGATATTTTTTCTTTTCTTTTTTTCTTTTTAAGATTTACTAATTTATTCATGAAAGACACAGACTGAGAGAGGCAGAGACACAGGCAGAGAGAGATCGATGCGGGACTCGATCCCGGGTCCCAGGATCACGACCCGAGCCGAAGGCAGACACCCAACCACTGAGCCACCCAGGCGTCCCAGATATTTTATTTTTCAATTTCAGAATATAGTGGTTAATGTGACGTGTCGCCTGCACTGGGCCCCGGTACCCTGATATATGGCCCAACACTGTTGGATGTTTCTGGGAGGGTGTTTGTTAGATAAGATTAACATTTCATTTTTTTTTTTTTGAGATGCAACAAAAATCTTTAATTTTATTTCACTTAATTCAACCTGCTTTCATTAATAAGTTCTCATCAATTTGTAAGATCAGCATTTCAACTGGTGACCCTTGAATGAAGCAGGTTGCCCTCTGGAATGTGGGGAGTTGGGGGCTCTCCTCCAATCAGCTGAAGGTCTGAATAGCACAAAAGACAGACCTCCCCCAAGTGAGAGGAGCAAACAGCCTCCAGGACGTTGGCTCTTCCCTGAAGACTGGACCTGCCACCTCCATAGTCAGGCCCTTCTAAGAAATTTTGGTCTGTACGTAGAAACATTGTGTTGGTTCTGTTTCTCTAGAGAATCCTAACTAATACACAGAATATTCATTTAATTTGTTTTATAGCATCCTATTCTCCATGGAAACTCTGTCTTTAAATCTTTTTTTTTTCTTCCTTTCCTCTATTTTACTGAACACAGTTGTCATTGTTATTTTAAAATCCTTTTCCAGGGCCACCTGGGTGGCTCAGTCTGTGAAGCCTCTGCCTTTGGCTCAGGTCATGATCTCCGGGTCCTGGGATCGAGCCCCATTCCGGGCTCCCTGCTCTGATGGGAGCCTGCTTCTTTCTCTTCCTCTGCTGCTCCCCCTGCTGGTGCTCTCTCTCTCTCTCTCTCTCTCTCTCTCAAATAAAGAAATAAAATGTAACAAAAAAAAAAAAAAGAAATAAAATGTTACACACACACGCGCACACACACACACACACACACACACACAGATAAAATCCTTTCCTGCTAACTCCATTATGTGGCCCATCCGTTGGTCTGTGTGTGTCTTTCCCCCCTATTGTTACTGGTGGCATTTCCCTGCCTCCCGAGATCTACGAACTTTTTATCGTGTGCTGGGCATTGTACAAACCCGAACCATAGAGGCTGCGTATATCCATATATCCACAGGCCGGAGTCCCGCGTGTCCTCCTTACCAGATCAGTGCGTGTGAAGTACTAGTCACACCAACTCCATCACAAGCTGAGCTTGGTTGCGGCTGGACTGCAGTTTGAGAAAGACGCACGTGACCTCCTCTTGACCCCCCTGCCTCTGGCTGAGGCCTCGGCGGCCTGTCTCCCTGGCCCTGGACGGTGCGAGAGATCCCACCCTCCCCACTCACGGGCCTCTTTATGCCCTGCCACCCTCCCGTACGGTTTACCAATCTGACAACGCCGTTCAGAGCATGTTCAGACATGGGACTGAAGCAGGCCTCTTCCTCTGTGGGGCTTTGCTGCCTTGCAGCCAGGAGACCCCTGGAGGTGTCACACTTCTTGCAGCTGTCCCTCCTAGGGCTCGGTCTCCTGCACCAACTCTGCATGTATTCCAAGTGGGAGAATGCGCTTGTAGCACTGGTGGTAAGATCTGCACGCGTTTCCCTTGCCCAGAGCCGAGGCCGTGTGGACCACACGCGTTCCCCGGTGCCTGGAGGTGGCACATGGCCACGGGAAGGGAAGGGCCCCTGCATCAGGCGCCCTGGGCGGGCTTCCCTCCGCTGGTTCCCGGGCCCCTCTGCCCTCGCTCCTGCCACAGCTCTCCAGCATGTTTTAAACACCACATTTGCAGTCCGCCTGGCTTTTTCTCTGTGGTTCAGCGGAAGCATTTGAGGGCCTGGTCTCCCTCCTCTCACACAGGGAGGCCCTCTGATGGCTCTGCGGTTGTGGGTTTGCTCTGCATCCCGATTCATTGGGATTACTTTCCAAGTTGGCAGTTTTTATTACTTATTCTCTGGGATTTCCAGGTACTCTATCATCTACCAATGGAACTGATTTTCTTTTTTTTTTCTTAAACATTTATTTGATGAAGAGAGTGTGGGGGTGAGGGGGAGAAGTAAAGGTAGAAGGAGAGAGAATCTCAAGCAGGCTCCACGCCCAGCACCGGGCTGCATCTCATGACCCTGAGATCATGACCTGAACAGAAATAAAAAGAGTCTAATGCTCAACCGAATGAACCCCGCAGGCGCCCCTTCTTTCCACTCTAATGCCTATTATTTTTCAGTAGTTGCTAATTGCCTCAGTGGGTACTCCTGACTGCATGCCAGATTGTGATGGGAACACTTCTGGTATTTTTCTTACAATGTAAGACGATGTGCTCGCTTCAGCAGCACATATACTGTAATATGTGGAATATTCCACATATGATATGTGGAATATAATATGAGGAAGGTGGTGCTAAACCGCTGAGCCACCCAGGGATTCCCCCTCTTAAATACTTTTAAATGAGAAAGGATATTCAGGGCAGCCTGGGTGGCAGCGGTTTAGCACCGCCTTCAGCCCAGGGCCTGATCCCGGGGTCCCGGGATCGAGTCCCACGTCGGGCTCCCTGCATGGAGCCTGCTTCTCCCTCTGCCTGTCTCTGCCTCTCTCTCTCTCTCTTTCTGTGTCTCTCATGAATAAATAAATAAAATCTTTTTTTAAAAAAAGAATTTTTGTGTGACTCCATGCCCAGCCTTCTTTGCTGGGATACTTTTTCTTTTTTTGCTCCTGGGATACTTTCTTGCTGTTTCTATTTTCTACTGAATTTGAGATCTTCAAGCTTCCTGTCTCTCCCGGGGTACCTTCGGGATGTATATTTTCTCCGCAGTTATTCATGTAAAGGTATATGATGTAGTCTCCTACAATTTAAATTTTTTCCTGTTTCAATAATAACTTTGCTCTTGGTGTTTATTATTTTGTGTATGTCTACTGTCTCTCTTTCATTGATTAGGTTAGTTGCTTGTCTTGCTATTGTAATTTTTTGGAGAACCAAGGTTTTCATGTACTGAGTCTGGTTTGCTGGATACGCTTCTCACTTTCTCTTACCTTACAACTTCCCTCTGCTTTCTGCGGACTTGTTTCTCCTCCAGTTTGAGCTGAGATTTGACTTGTGTATTGCCAATTCTCTTCCTTCTCAATGAAACTGAAATTCAGGCTTTCAAATCTTTGTAGCACTGACACTCGAAGGACTCAATGACTACATAAGGAAATACTCACTTCAAACTTTTTTTTTTTTTTTGAGTTTTTCTTTTTATTATTTCAGCTTCAGTGGGTCTCGCTTGCTGTAGAGAAGTCTGATACTGAGCTATTTTTTCCTTACATATATTTGGGCGCCGTAAGTACAAAGCACTATTTCTGGATCCTCTAAACCACCATTTCCACCCAGCCGGTCTTTGTCTGCACCCGTGGCTGCTGCCCCCGCCCCCCTCCCACTCGCACCTGCCCCTGATGCCCACCCCAGGCTGCACCCCCAGCTGTCCCCGGCCCCCAGGATTGCCCCCACCCTCGCAGGCTGCCCCCTCCGCCCCACTACCCCCTCCCCCGCCCCCAGCTGTCTCGGGCCCCGCCCTCTCCACTGCTTCCCCCCACAGCTGTCCCATGGCCCCCTGGCTGCCCCGCCCCCGGCTCGCACCTGTGCCTGATTCCAGACCCCAGGCTGCACCCACCCCGCCCCTGGCTGCGCCCCCAGCTGCTCCGACACCCCCTGAGCCGCCAGCCCCAGGTGACCCCAGTCACCCCTGCCCCCGTGGCCGCACCTGCGCCCCTCCCCCTCCCCCGCCCGCACCTGCGCCGCCCCCCAGCCGCAGGCCGGTGTCTACGCTGCCCTTCCGCTTCTTGTCTTCGCTCCGTTTCCTCCGTCCTCACTTCCTCCCCGCGGCCCCCCGGTGCGAGGCTCCGATCGCTGCTGCGGTGTCGTCCCGTCTTCCGTCTTCCCGGGTTTCCGCCGCGTCTGCCCCTCCATCCGCGCCCCGCCGCGCCTCCCCGACCCACACCAGGGCGCGCGGCCCGCGAACACGGCTGCCCTCTGCCGGCGGCGCGGCGAAGTGCAGCGCCCTGCCCCGTCGGCCCGTCCGCTCCGACCGTGGGTCCCGCCCCGGGGCCGCAAGGACTTCCCCTCCCCCTTCCGCCCTTCCGCTTGCCGCCGAGCCTCCGAGGGCTGCGCCGGGTCCCCGCGCCGCGGTGCGCGCTCCGGCCCCGGGCCCGAGCCCCGCGTCCACCAGGGCCGCCCAGGAGCCGGACCCTCGCTGACTCCGCCACCCTCCCACACCCCTCGGACCCTCCTCGGTTCCCCCCTGCCTCCCGCCTCTCCCCTGACGCCCCTGCAGGTGCCCTGGGGCCAGCCTGGGGGCCGCCCCTGTCTCCGGGCCGGTCACTGAGAGGGTGGGGTTCTGCTGCCTCTCTGATGACCCGCACCCCCTTTCTTGCTAGAAACGAGTAAGTAGCAGAAGTTACCCTGGGGTCGCCCGAAATTCAGTGTGAGATTCTAAATGTAGCGGTAGTGCAGGCAAACAATTGGGTTTCATATATTGATTTTACAGCCAGTGACCTTGCTAAATTTGTGCGTTGATTCCAATAGTTGCTCTGTATCTCCTATTGGACTTTCTTTTTTAAATTTATTTAATTTATTTATTCATGAGAGACACAGAGAGAGAGCGGGGGGGCGGGTAGAGACACAGGCAGAGGGAGAAGCAGGCGCCTCGCAGGGAGCCCGACACAGGACTCGATCCCAGGACCCCGGGGGTCACACTCTGAGCTGAAGGCAGACGCTCAACCACTGGGCCCCCCAGGCGCCCCTTGAAGTATAATTTCTAAGACTTATGAATTTTAAGTATAGTCTCATGAGCTTTGACAAATACCTGCGGACCTGTAGCCATCACCACAATCAACATACAGAACAGGTCCTGGTGCCCTAAGAGGTCCCACCCCCTCCCCACAGCAACCCCTCACCCTTGGCAGTTTCTGATTTGATTCTTGCTACTTTCTCATTGTTGATGTAGTTTTGGAATCTAGGCAAGTTTTGGTGGAGCGAGGTCCAGACCCGACGACCAAGAAAGAATTCTTGAGACGTCTTTGGTGCAAAATGGTGGGTTTTTTTGTGTTGATTTTTTTTTTTTTTTAATTTACTCATCAGAGACCCAGAGAGAGAGGCAGAGACACAGGCAGAGGGAGAAGCAGGCTCCATGCAGGGAGCCTGACATGGGACACGATCCCGGGTCTCCAGGATCACACCCTGGGCTGAAGGCAGACGTTCAACTGCTGAGCCACCCAGGTGTCCCCAAAATGGTGGTTTTATTAAAACCCTGGGACAGGACCTGAGGGCAGGAAGAGCTGCTGCCCTGGGACACTGAGTGGTGGCTGATATATACCTGGGGTTGGGGGAAATAGAGATAAGGGAAGTTTCTATAGGACTTTCAGTGGCTGACAAAACCCACAGGATACTGGAGGCCTTGCTAGTGTCAGAAGACAGTTGGGGGCGTCCTGGAGGAGCGCTGTAGTCGGCCCGCCCCGAGTGTCTGTCGGTGGGCTGCAGGTTATAAGGACATTTGATCATACCTGCATTTCCTTCTGGAAGTTACTTGTTATTGATAAGTATGCTTTGCTCTTGGAAATCATATGACATTTGTAAACTGAGGGAGACTCCGTTCTTGCAGGACTGTGTCCTCTAGAAGTTAATATTTGTTTTTCCCTCCCTTAGCTTTAGGGCAGCCAGGAGTCTGAGGCACGTCCCACACACCGACCGGCGGGGTGGGGGTGGGGGTGGGCGTGGGTGTGGGCGTGGTGGCCTGGGCCTCAGCTGGCCTCCTGCTCCCTCATCAGAATCACAGTGTGTGTATGATTTTTTCTGTCTTCCCTCTTAGCATAATGCTTTTGAGACTCATTCCTGTCACTGCATCCATCTGTAGTTTATCCCTTTACATTCATTGGAAAACAAAGTTCCACTGAGTAAATCTAAATATTTTATTGGCTTTATTCACCAACTCATGAGGCGGCATCCCATCCAGCTGATAGAAGGGTCCTGCGGAGCTTCGTGAAATACAAGATCTTTCCGGGCAGAAGGCAGTGGGAGAAGCCAGCAGTCCCCTTCCCGCAGGCGGCGGGTGCTCGCCAGGGGTGCCCCGGGCAGATCAGCTCCCAGATGCGGAGCAGGTAATTCCAGACTGACTGGTTTAAGCTTCCACTGCCAGGAGAGCTGCCGGCAGGGTTTGGTGCCCGGGGCTGGGCCTGGCGACCCCATGGGGGCTGTCGTCTCGCTTGGAGCACCTTGCCAGGTGGCTGTGCAGACGCATGGACGAGCCTCTGTGAACGCGTGCATCCAGGTCCGTTTGGACCTGTCTTCTCATCCCCTTGCGGTAAAAGCCCAGGAGCGGGACTGCTGGGTCACGAGCTAGGGGTATGTTAGACTTTATTTTTATTTTTATTTTTTTAAATTTTTTTCTTTATTTATTTATGATAGTCACAGAGAGAGAGAGAGAGAGGCAGAGACACAGGCAGAGGGAGAAGCAGGCTCCATGCACCGGGAGCCCGACGTGGGATTCGATCCCGGGTCTCCAGGATCGTGCCCTGGGCCAAAGGCAGGCACCAAACCGCTGCGCCACCCAGGGATCCCCTATGTTAGACTTTATAAGAAGCTGCCAAACATTTTCCCAAACTGGGGCTCTGGCCACGAGCGGGCTCCGGCTGCTCCCCGGCGCTGGCGCTGCCGTCAGTGTGGTCTCAAAGGACCTTCTCCTAATGGCTAAAGAGGCTGAACGTCTTGTCCTCAGCTCTTTGCCATCTGAACTCCTTCTTGGGTAAAGTGTCAGTTCAGACCCTTTTTTGCCCATTTATCATAGGGTTGGTTTTTTTTTTTATTATTATTATTTCATCGTATGTACTACTTTATTTTTTTTTAATTTTTTTATTTATTTATTTATGATAGTCACACAGAGAGAGGGGGGGGTGGGCAGAGACACAGGCAGAGGGAGAAGCAGGCTCCATGCACCGGGAGCCCGACGTGGGATTCGATCCCGGATCTCCAAGATCGCGCCCTGGGCCAAAGGCAGGCGCCAAACCACTGTGCCACCCAGGGATCCCTGTACTACTTTAATATACACAAATATTTACTCCTGTCTTTGGATTTCAATTTTATTTCCTTAAAGTGATGTGGAAAACAAAGACAGAAGGAAAATTGTCAAATTTCCTTTTAAGGGGAATCCCTGGGTGGCTCAGGGGTTTAGCACCTGCCTTCGGCCCAGGGCATGATGCTGGAGTCCTGGGATCAAGTCCCACATCGGGCTCCCTGCATGGAGCCTGCTTCTCCCTCTGCCTGTGTCTCTGCCTCTCTCTGTCTCTCTCTGCCTCTCTCTCTGTGTCTCATGAATAAATAAAATATTTTTTAAAAATAAAAAAATAAAATAAATTTCCTTTCAACTCACAGCCCATCCCCACGTCTCTGAAACAGGCAGGGACCTTCCCCTCGGAGCTCAGCTGCCTCGGTGGTAGCGCCCTGCGAGGGCCGCCGGCAATCCCAGCCCGACCCCAGACCCCTGGGAGTCTACTTGAACATATAAAAATTCCTTTGGAAACTTCCTCTGTCTCTAAACCCTGAGGTAACACAGATACACACCCGAAGGGTCTCCTGACTCAGGCTAACAGAGCTTCTCCCAACAACAGGCAGCCCCCTCAGGGCCCGGACACCTTGCATCCAAAGCACCTGGGAGGCCTGTGCTGGCCCTCACCCCGCCCCAGCCTGAGAGTCGTGATGGGCGCTCCGGGGACCCCGGAGCAGCCCTTCCCGCCCTCGGGCCCTGCTTCTGCGCTTTAATAAAGCCACCTTATTGGGACACCTGGTGCTCAGTCAGTTAAGCATCTGCCTTCAGCTCAGGTCATGATCCCAGGGTCCTGGGATCGAGCCCCACATCAGGGTCCCTGCTCAGTGAGGAGTCTGCTTCTCCTCCTTCTGCCCCTCCCCCTGGCTCATGCTGTCTCTGTCTCTCAAATAAATTTTAAAAAAATTTTTTAATCACCTTTTTGCACCAAAGACCTTTCAAGAATTCTTCCTTGGCCGTTGGCTTCGAACCCTAATGTCTTTTCCTGCATCAAAAGCACCTTTCTGAAAGCAGAGGTTTTAATTCTGGTGAAGTCTAATTTCTGTTTTTCCCTTTACAGATCAGGCCGTTGCCTAAGAAACCTTTATCCAGCCAAAGTCACACAAATTACCTCCTGCACTTGTTTCTAGAAGTGTAAGGTCTTTTGTTTACATATTAGAGCCATCCCAGAGATAAATGATAATTTATCCCCAGTGCTTGAGTAACCACGGCTAGAGATGTGGTTCAGATTCACTTTTGTCATGTGGAAGTCTAACTCTTCCAGCGCCGCTGACTGGAGACACAGCCCTTTCCCCCACTGAATTACCTTGATGACTTTATAAAAATCAATTGACCATATATGTGTGGGTTTATTTCTGAACGTGCTGTTCTATTTCATTGATCCATGTGTCCACCCTGAGGCCCAAAGCAAAACTTTCTTAATTACTGTAGTCTTCCAGTCTGACTTAAAGCCAGGTAATGTTGTTCTTCCTTTTCAAAGTGTTTTTGGCTGCTGTAGCTACTTTACATTTTCATGTAATTTTTCTATTCGTCTCTCCCAGAAGCCAGCTGGGGGCTGACTGAGGTTGCATGAACCACCAGACCAGTCTGGGGAGGTTCGGAGCTCACAAAAGATCTCCCTACATTCAAGTCCTCTTTATTTATTTTTTTTCGGTTTTTTTTTTTTTTTTTGAGTCTTCTTTAATTTCTTCTGACATAGTTTGCTGAATTTATTGCTAAGTATGTCATGTTTTGATGATACTCTGAATGACATTGATTTTTAAAATATTTTGTAATAATTTTTTTTTGAGAGAGAGCACGTGTGCATGGGGGGTGGATTAGAGACACAGAGGGAGCGGGAGAAAGAGACTCTTAAGCAGGTTTCACGCTCAGCGCAAAGCAGGGCTTGATCTCATGACCCTCAGCCAAAATCAAGAGTTGGTTGCTCAAAAAAAAAAAAAGAAGAGTTGGTTGCTCAACCAAATGAGCCACCTAGATGCCCCCCCCCCTTTTAAAAGATTTTATTTATTTATTCATGAGAGACACAGAGAGAAGCAGGGACACAGGAAGAGGGAGAAGCAGGCTCCCTGCGGGGGTTCCCGATGCAGGACTTGATCCCAGAACCCCGGGGTCATGCCCTGAGCCAAAAGCACTCAGCCACTAAGCCCTCCAGGAGTCCCTTTTTAAATTTAATTTAAAATTTTTTATTGGAGTAATTGTAGATTCACATGGAGTTTTAAGAAATAACAGAGTGATCCGTGTACATTTTACCACTGTCTGCTGATGGTTACGTTTGCAAAACTGGATGTAATATCCCAACTAAGATGCCTACATGGATGCAGTCCCCCAGGCTCACTCCCCAGGCGCTCCCTTGTGTGTGGTTAGTGCTACGATCTTAGCACCTGGGTGGGTTCCTGTGTCCACAACCACGGTCAGGATGCCCATCAGCACCAGCACCTCCCTCCTGACCCTCTACAACCACACCACCTCCCTGCCTCTCACCCCTTCCTCCCTAACCTCTGGCAACTGCTAACCTGCTCTCCGTTTCTAGAAATTTGTCATTTCAAAATTTTTACAGAAGTGGAGTCGTACACTGTTTCTTTTTGGTATTGGCTTGTTTGACTCCGCTTAACTCCCTGCAGATTCATCTAAGTTGTGCATATCCATAGTGGGCTCCGTTTGTCAAGGAGTGTTCAGGTGTGCACGGGCCACAGTTTTCACCTGTTGAAGGACATCTGGGCTGTTGCCGTTCTTGCCATCACAACTGAAGCTGCTGTAAGCACGCACATGCACACGCGGGTTTTCTGTCTACACACACATTTCCACTGCTCTGAGATAAACGCCCAACAGTGCAGTTGCCGGATCCCACGGCAATTTCATATCTGGTTTTATACGATACTTCAAACTCTTTCCAGGGTGGCTGTACCATTTACATTCCGTCGAGCGAGGTGTCGGTGGGGCAAGGGCATACCCAGACATCTCAAGAGGTGTGGGATGCAGGTCGGGCGGTGACATTCCTGCCCAGAGCCCCGAAGCACCCCCCTGGCCCCCATTAGAGCTTGTGAGACACCAGGGGCCCCGCTGAGCTGCCAGGGGTCAGAGCAGCTGTTTGGAGCAAGAGCCACGGTGGAAGGAGCCCTGCTACCGGTCCTCTCCCCCGACGCCGTGAGCAAAGGGCTAACGCCAGGACAAAGTGCCACCAGCCCTGTTCCCTTTGCCTCTGTGGGACGTGTGCCTGTCAGGGCCTGGGGGCCAGCCTCACTGATGAGGCTTGGGGGTGCGGTTGACGACCCGGGGATCAGAGAGGGGGAGGGGGAGCGCCAGGGGGTCCCGGTGAGAAAGCTAGAGGGCACCCGGGCTGGACGCGGGACTGCGTAAGGGCAGGGACCCGGGGCTGCGGAGCACAGGCGGCGCCCCATGAGGCGGGCGCGGGGAGCCCGGTCCCGGCCTGCGGGGGGCTGACCACACGCGAGGTTTCAGCCGGGAGCTGGCTCTCCCGGGGGCCTGGGGAGAACCGCGGGCTGCCCCATCGTGGACCCGAGCGGCCCGGGGTGGTGCCGGGCGGCCTGGCGGGAGGCTGTGGCTTGCGGAGCGGAGGCGACGCCTCAGGGCAGAGGGTGTACATGAGAGGCCCGGGAAGCCTCCCCCTGAGGGTGGCGGAGGCCTGGCGGCGGCTCGGGCACCCACAGCCCTGGCCGGTACCCCGAAGCTCACTGGAGCCTTGCGGGGCTGGGGCAGTGTCACGACGGTCAGGGCACGTGTAAGCGGCTCAAGGTCCGTGAGGATAACGGGCCCCCAGTGTGGCCTCTGTCCTGGAGTCTCCCGTCCAGTTGGGGGGCTCCGTGCAGCCCTGGGGCTCCGCGGTACTTAGAGGTGCTCCGCTCTGCTTGTCCACGACATCAAGTACCCCCCACAGGCTGGGCCACACCGGGAGGGCTTCTGCGCACCCCGGCCAGGAGCTGAGGCTCCCTCTGCCATGTCGAGTGTGACCCAGGATCACTGTCACTTACTGTCGCTTCGAAAGACAGCACCCAGAACATTCTGTCTTTGTATTGCTTTGTTTTGTTTAGGGGGAGAAGAAAGCTTTCTGGAGCAAGTCTGGGAAATGGAGATCACGAACTAGGAACGGTCCCCTGGCCCAGGCCTCCCCCGGGGTCAGGTCCTCTGTGTCGACTGTTGTCATCTGCATGTCCTGTTCAGTAACCAAAATTTACATTAAAAGAAAAATTATTCCCCATTTTCGCCTAGAACTTTAGTCTGGCACCGTTGGATATAAGAGGGACAAAAGTATTATTATGGAAAAACATTCAGGAGTTGGTGAGCACAGGTCCTGGATTTTTTCACTATTTTAAAATAGGTTTATAGAGGTTGCTCAGCAGCTGGTCTATAGGAGCCTTCAGACAGGGGCATAGGGGTGGGGGGCCCTCGAGGGGTCCCCCGTGCAGACAGCAGCTCATTCATGGCAAAGCAGTGCGCACCGCTGGGCCGAGGGTCAGTGGGAAGCGCCTTTCCGGGACCTGGTGCATAGAGACCCCAGACCGCTGCTCCAGACATGTGGTCCCTCTGGGGCTATCTCGTCCCCTCCCGTCAGCTGCCTCAGCCTGTCCCCCACCTGTCCATTAGCACGCTCAGTCCACACTGCGGCCTGGGGAGACATGGAGCCCGGGAGCCCCTCGCCTGCCCTAGGACTGGGCCCGATTGGCTGCACCCCACTGCTGTGCTGGAACCTGAGCAGAAACCAAACACAGGCACGGAGGCCCCAGAGAGTGTGGCCCGGGGCAGCGGGACACACTGGGCTGAACCTAAACAGAGCGTCAAGGCAGCCAGGGTCCAACGGACAAGGGGCAAGATGCCCAGTGGGATCCCCCCAGAGGCACCCTCTGCCCCTCAGCTCAGCGCCTTGGTGGGGTCCGCCCTGTGGTTTCCACCCTGGGGGGACATAGTGCGCACAACGTCCAGCCTGGGATGGTGTCTGAATTGCCACAGGCCATCCTCTGGGGGAGCAGGAGGTGACCCGCTGAGCACCTGTTCTGGGGTGGAGGACACTTTTTCTCTGTGTTCAGCTGACAAATGAAGGTTGCGGATGGGCCTCTCCAGTGGGCGGCCACGTGGTCACAAAATGCTTATTGGGAGAACTGGTTGTGAGCCCAGTGCCTGCCCCACGGCGGGTGGGGCTTGGTGTAGGCCAGCGTGGAGCTGGCCAGGGGCCCACTCACAGCCCATGAGTCGGGCGCCCTATAAGTGCCCCCAGGGGTGGCCCTACCTGAGCAATCCTTGGGGGACCCGGGCAAAGGCTGGCAGGTGTGCAGGACAGCACACCAGCGTCAGTGACACGTCCTGCGGGGGGAGCAGCGCCGCGGCGGCTAGGAGGTCCCAGAAGCAGAATTCTCTTTCCCTCCTGCTGCACCTGAACCTGAGCAGGGCCTCCTGAGCCTCCTGGTGACCAAGGGCCTTGGCCCCACTCTGGCTCTTGGCTTCTTTCTTTCTTTTTTTTTTTTTTTAAGAATTTTATTTATTTATCCATGAGACACACACACACACACACACACACACACACACACACGGGGGGGGCGGGGCAGAGACACAGGCAGAGGGAGAAGCAGGCTCCCCGCAGGGAGGCCGACATGGGACTCGATCCCTGGTCTCTAGGACCAGGCCCTCGGCTGAAGGCTGCGCTAAACCACTGAGCCACCCGGGCTGCCCTGGCTCTTGGTTTCTGAAAGCCAAGAGATCTGGGCCTCGGGGCCCTCCCCTGCGTCCCCCCAAAACAGGGCTCTCTGTGGAAGGCGACCAGCGTTCCCGCACCCTCCGTGGGGAAGCAAGGGTGACTAGGAACTGAGGTCACGGGAAGGGTCCTGCTGACGGCAGGCTGGCCTCCTGGCTCTTCCCTCACGTCCGCCTTCGCCTTCCTCATGTCCCCCAGCCACTGCTGCCTCCCAGAAACCCCTTCCCCCGGGATCAGAGGGGCGGCCAGGAGGGCAGCTGACGGTCAGCGATGACACCTGTTGGCCCCTCCGTGACCGCCCTTGCCCAGAGGAAACAGGGCCCTGGAGCTGGCCACCTGCTGCTCAGGGCTCTCTGGCTGCCAGGACAGCACCAGTCAGTCCTGCTCTGGGGGGACCCCTGCTCCGGCTCTCACAGGCTCCAGCGGCTGCGGTCGGGGCTTCAGGGGTGGGGGTGGGGGTGGGGGCAGTGCTGGCCCTGGGCCTTGGGGAGGTGGCCTCAGGCTCAGGGTGCTGGGACCTGATGGCCGCCTCCCCTCCCTGCCCCCAGGCCCCCCTCACAGCACTCCAAGGAGCAGTTAGACTTGGAGCCTGTGTCTGGTCCTCTCGGCCTCACCCCCTCCTCTCTCTTCTCCCTCCCCCTTCCCTCCCCAGGCCCAGCCTCCACCTCCCCCTCGGCCTGTGACACCCCGGGGTGGGGGCAGGGACCCAGTGGGCCCGAGGCCCTGAGGCCCTGCTCCCGGAGCCAGCGGACTGACAGACGGAAGGACGATGGGGCTGAGGTCCCCGTGGCATGGACCGCAGGGGACACCCCGCCGGCCCCCCTCCCGCTCGGCAGCGGAGGCTGCGGTCCTTGCGGAGGGGAGGCCCTCCCTGGGCGGGCGGGCCCCCCACCCAGTGCCCGTCCTCCAAAGGCCCGCAACCTGCCGCGTGCTGGACGGGGTGCCGGGAGGGGGCTGGGCCGGGATGGCGGGCGGCGCGGCCTGACGCGGGGAGCGGGGGGCGGGCACAGAGGAGGGACGGGGAAATGGGGGCGGGGGAGGCCAGGGGTCGAGGGGGGCGGGGCCGTGGCACGTGGGGGCGGGGAGGAGGACAAGGGGCGGGGCCGGGGCGAGGCCGGCGGGCCGTGGGCACGGAGGCAGGGGGCGGGGGGACAGCGGGGCGGTGGAGGGGCCGGCAGGGGCTGGGGGCACGGAGCGCGGGGCGGGGGCGGGGGCGGCGCCGGGAGCACTGGAGGGGAGGGGCTGGGGGAGGACAGGGCCGGGGCGGGGGCCGGGGCAGGGCGCGGGGGCAATGGAGCGCGGGGCGGGGGGAGGCCGGGGGCACGGAGGGGGAGGGGCGGGGCCGGGCAGGGGCGGGGCCGGACAGGGCGGGGCGGGGGCGCTGACCCGGAGCACGGAGGGGGAGGGGCGGGGCGGGCGAGGCCTGTGGCGGGAGGGGAGAGGGGCGGGGGTGCAGTGCGGGGCGGGCTGGGGGCGGGGCAGGGGCAGGGGCGGGGCGGGGGAGGCACGGAGCGCGGGGCGGGGAGGCTAAAGCAAATGCGAGTGGAGGGCCAGGGGAGGACAGGTCAGGCAGGGCGGAGCACTGGAAGGTGGAGGCCGGGCCTGGGCGAGGCGAGGCGAGCGCCATGCGGGCCCGGGCGGCGGTGCTGTGGGCGCTGCTGCTGTCCGCGGGGCTCGGCGGCGGCGAGGAGCCGCGGGGTAGGGGGGCGGGGGGCGGGGGCGCGGGCCCGAGCGCAGCCGCCCCCCCCGCGCCGCCCGGGCTGCGGGCAGGCGGGAACCTGAGCTGCTACCAGTGCTTCAAGGTCCCGGGCCCGGCCCGCTGCGCGCCCGCCGCCTGCCACCCCGCGGACCGGGTGTGCGTGTCGCACGCGGTGATCCTCCGCAGCCGTAGGTCCCGGGCCCGGAGCGGGCGGGCGTCCCGGCAGCGCCCCGCTCCGCTTCCCCGGGCCTGGGGGTGCACACGCCCCGGGTGTCCCCCTCGCCCCGCGGCAGCGGCGCCTCCACGCTGCTCCCCCGGGGACTGTCCGCGGGTGGGCCGCGGAGGGAGGCCGGTCGCCCAGGCGGCGGACTGCGCGGAGGAGGCCGAGCCGGGCAGGGTGAGCCGGAGAGGCGCTGGCCCGGGATGCCCGGCTGCCCGCCGCCGCCCCCCAGCCTCGCCCCCAGCCTCGCCCCCGGCTGCTGGGCGGCTTTCAAAGCCAGCTTCAGAGGAGACTATAAAGTGGGACGGGAACACCCTCCCTGCCCTCCTGAAATGCCACAGAGCAAACCACCAGAAATACTCCTTTATAAAAGTATAAAAATACCCAGAGAGAACTGGACGTGGGGAGACCCATCTGTTCTCCTGAGAAAGCCAGAGGGTGGCTGCAGATTCCGGCCAGAAGGTTCCAGATCCCTGGGGACCTGCCAGCACCAACAGAGCCCCCCCCCCGGGTTCCAGGCCTTGGGCCTGCCTGGAGCAGCACTGCCTCAGCTCCCCATAACGAACCGCAGGAGCTGTCTTGTTGCTGCTCTTTCCAGTAACGATGCAGGAAAATCCATGTTGCACAAATGGGCTGAGCGGGTGAGAGGCACAGGCATGTGGCTGGTGTTGGGCCCTTGGGGGACCAGCATTAAGGCCCCTGGTTCCTTTCACCTTCACCTCTTAGAAGGCTTAAAATGACATTTCAAGACAGACCCAGCCCCTGCCTGTGCTTCTGGCACCTGGGCAGAGGCACAGAGCGCCTTGCCCAAGCTGCACCCCCTTGACCTGGCTGCACCCCCTCTGGCCCTGGCTGTGCCCCGTCCAGCCTAGCTTTTCCTTATCGAGGGCGGGAATGTGCGCTTGCGGAGGACATCAGTGCTGTGACTGCGCGTTGTTGGAACCTCTTCCACTGGTTTTCATTTTCCCTAAGCAGTTTCCTTGACCTGGGCTCCTCCCTGGGCTTCTGCTTCTGGTTTTGTGGCCTGGAGGGGGGTGGCCTGTTAGTGGCCCTCCCTGCGGGGACTGGACCATCTTTCTGGGCTCTCCTCAGGGGCCCCTTTGCCCCCACACCGCCACCCTGAGCAGTGGGGAGAGGGCGCTGGGGGCTCCAGGAGGGGGAGGAGGCCTGTTGCCCACCGTCAGGTACCCCTAACCAGGGAGCCCCAGCAGCATTCCGGCAGCCCACCACCTGCCCTGACACGATGTCACACCATCGTCACTCATAGAACCTCATAGAATTCAACACGATGAAACCAGCACAACTCAGCACGACCCACAACATAACGTACTACCCCGTAATAAAGGGGGGTCTCCTCCTCTGCAGCTGGAGTTGTTTCCAGTGTTTTCCTTCCTTCCGATGGTCCCTTCCCAGGCTTCTGCCGCATGTCTCCAGGAGCCTGAGCCTCTGGAGCATAGTGCTGAGGCCGGGACAGAGCGAGTAGCGGGCACAGCCCAGGCCAGCCTCTCCTGCTTTCCCTGAGATGCTCCCCTGCACACCCCGAGAGTGGCCCAGGGGGGTCCAGGGCCTGTGTGGTCCAAGGAAGAGCCCCCCCACCCGGGCCAGCGGTCCCCAACTCTGATTTTGTTGTGACCTCGAAGGTGACCCTGGGGAGCCACGTTCCCACTGCCCTGCGGGGCCTGTGGCGGGGGGTCCTGGTAGCCCTTGCGGGACCCACACATTCTCTGATTCTCAGGCTAACTTCGGGCTTTTGCTGTCACTGGGAAGCACCCCTCCCGCTCCTCCATGCCTCCTCCTGTGACCACGCGCCTTGCTCCCTGCAGGCTGGCGGCCACCTGCCACCTCCTCTGTTTTGCAGAAACACAGGTGACAACTATGCTCAGCAAGCGCTGTGCCCCCAGGTGTCCCAACACCAACATGAAGTATAACTGGACATTGGGACCCAGGATACTTGGCAGCATCGTCAGGCAGTGCTGTTCTGGATATCTCTGCAACAGGGCGCCCGCCACACTGAAGGGTCCCTGGGCCCTTCCAAGGGGGTTCCTGCTTGGAGTGGGCCTCTTCTGGGTCCTGCTGTGAGCACCTGCCTTCCTGCCTCCCAGACCCACTGTATCCTCCCCCTCATGCCTCTGCCCCGCCTCCATCCCTTTCAAGACACTGGGTGGGACCACCGCCCTCTGAGGTGGTGGGAAAGATGCCATTGCCTCTGCCCGGCCCTGGCTGCTTCTTCCATCTCTGGCAGGGGCCCTTTGCTCAGACAGCCCGGAGAATGCAGCCCCGTCCCACTGAAGGAGAAAGGGCATTTCCCAGTATGGGGTAACGGCTCAGCTCCCAGTATAAGATTGCTTGCCCTGAACACACTGTCCAGGGCCCCGAAGGGGGCAGGAAGAGTCTGGGCAAGGCCAGAGGGTGGCTGCGGCCCTGACTCTGGCCCTGCCTTGCTCTGGCTCTGATGTGGCCCGTCCCCTCCCCCTGGCCTGGCCCCATCTGTCCACAGGAGCCCAGGTGGAGTCATGCTGTGGGTGCCCACCTGTGCACGGAGACCACAGCCATCACTCATTCTGGAGACAATAAACTCATTGCCTGATCGCACTGTGCCCCTGCTCCTTCAGCTGCTTCCGCCTGTCAGCCCCAGACCACGTCCCTCCAGTCTCCTTCTCTACCCGTGTGGCTGGGCACTGTCCAGGACAGGAGTGGTCAGATCTGGACAAAACCATCCAGCTGGGCCAGCCAAGTGCAGGATGGCTCCTGGGTGGCCCCTGGGTTCTGGGCCTAACGCTGGGTTAGCAGGAGGCCAGTAGGCCACTGCGTGGACATGGGGGAGACCCTGGAGGGTCGGAGCCTGGGGAATGTGCTGGTGCCCATGCAAGGCACTGGCGTGCAGAGACGCTGGGAAGGGACGGCTGGGCAGTGGGGCCGTCGAAACCCATGTGTGGTGGGCAGCTGGGTTGGAGACAGTGAGGGCTGGTGGAAGGGCTGGAGGTGCCTAGGACAGCCCCCCGCCAGGTGGGGGCACAGGTGAGGAGCACTTAGGGATGAGGAGAACCAATGAGAAGCTCAGGGCTGTGCAGGCTGAGCTGGGGCACCACAGGACACCCCGGGGACGTCCTGGAGGATGGGGCTGAGAGTAGGGCCCTTGTGTGGTGGAGGAGGAGGAGGAGGAGGAGGGCATGTGGGCAAGGGTGGCATCAACAGGCAGCACATCCCCCAGAACAAGGGAGAGTGCTGAGTCCACACACCCGCCCCCATGCCCGGCTCCTCAGGCCTGCCCGGGCCCAAGTCTGCACACCTCCACCCCCCATGCCCCTCTAGTTGCTCTCCACTCCCCTCATCTTCACACCTCAGCAGGGTCTGCACCAGCCTGACTCTAGGTCCTTACACCTGCCTTCCATGGCACACGTACACCCAATCTCCAACTACTTGTCATTTCCCCTGTGGGCTCAGGTGGACTTGGCTGCTCCTTGGTGTCCCAGGACCTTTGCAGGTTCAGGACAACCCTGGGCCCTGGCTCACCTCTGGAGGCCACTGGAGTTAAGCTGCATCTCAGGTAAGATGCCCCGGATTCCCAGCCTGGAGCAAGACCTCCTTTTCACTGTGCTTGTGAGTTTTCATGCTGGATTTGAGCCTCACCTCATAACCTGGGCCGTCCAGGCAGGCCTGTCACCATCTATGGCCTGAATCTCCCCATGCGGGGGCCCCGGCACGTGGGGGCATCAAGAGTGTCTGGTTCCCTGAGCTCTGGGCCAGCTGGAAAGCCCGTGCAGAGGGGAAACAGCCACGGGTGCAAAGGGTCAGAGGTCCTCCTGCAGAGCTACATTTAGCTAGGAAGTGTGTGTGCAGTCGGGTCAGGGGCCACCGTGCTTCCCTCTCCATGAAGATGGGAGCCTCTGGAACTGGGGGCTCTGCTCCCTCCTCTGGACAGGGGAACAGGGGTCGCAGGCCCTCAGGGCAGCGTCTCAACTGGAAATCAGAACCTTTGTTGAATAAATGGGCAAATGAGTCACTAAAGAATCAGTGAGAGGAGCGGACAGGGAGAGTGGTGACAAGCGTTTAGCAAGGCTGGAGGCCCGGCTGGGGGCTCAGGGCCCTCAGCAGGGGCACCCGGTGGCGAGAGGACGGCCGCCCTCCGACCCAGCCCACGGGGGGTGACTGCAGGGCGACGGGGGGAGCGTGCTAGTCGTGCTCGAGTGCCGGGAGTTTAGCTGTCGACTCTCCAGGGGCCACTTCCACTCGAGGCTGGAAAACTCGAACCCTGGCGCGAGCCCACCTTCCCTTGTGGGGACACCGGGGTGGCCCACCGCCCGCCCCCGTCCATGCTGGTCTTCCACCCACCTCCTTCACAAATAACTGAGTTTCTGATTCTGCTTTGCACCCCCGTAGCTCTAACCATGAAACGGATTTGGGGACTCAGCGATCATAATCTCTCTCTTCCCGACAGCGGTCCTTGGTGCTGGGCGCAGGGCGCTACCCGGGGAGCCCCCGTCGGTGGTGGGTCTTGACGGCACCGACAGGCCTCGGCCGTCTCTGTCCGGACGTCCTGCGTGACGAGGGGCTCTCAGGAGGCGCTTGCCGAGTGGCACGGGGGCAGCGCGGGTTTGTGGATCCAGGATGGAAAAGCGGCCGGTGAGGGTGGCCCAGTGTGGAGAGGGGACCCAAACATCCACAGGCCAAGGCCGCCGTGTGTGCCGTCTCGGGCCGTGCACTGGCTCACACGCCCACTTCACGTGCCGGGGAATCAACACGTCCAGTGGCCTCTGCAGGCTCCGGGCCCTTGTGGCCCCCACCCGCGGGTCGGCCCCGCTGAGCCTGGAGCACAGTGGCCAATGTCCCCACTTTGCCCTCCGTGCCCAGATTTTTCTCACTGAACAATAAATTATCCCGGGGGCCATTCTCCGACCAAACTAAATGGAAATACGAGGAAGGTAAAGTTGAACATCCCAAATATTTGAAAACCAGATGATCGATGATCGCACTTCCATCGGTTCATCTGTCGAAGAAGAAGCCATCAGCGCTCTTCAGTTCCTTGCACTGAACAGGAATAGAGACCAGTGCAAACTTACATCTTAACACGAGAGTGGCTTTTTGAGGTAAAGGTAAACTGAGGCCTCACGGGAAGGGGAGGGGGCTGAAATCAGTAAGTGTTTAATCCCGCACAGGCGTCCACGCAGCCAGGGCTCTGGGGCTTCGGATCCGGGAGCCGGGCACTTACTGGCCGAGCGGCTGCTCTGAATCTGCTCTGACGTCGTGAGCCGTGTAAACCCGTCACTCACCGTCCGCTTACAAAGGGCGCTCCTTGGACTTGGACTGCGTGTAAGCCGCACTCCAGCAAAGTCCACTGAACTATCACAAGAGATTCTTTGCAAACCTCTATGGAATAAGGTCGAAAATTCAGAGGAAACGGAGTATTTCCTGGTAAAAACACAGCTTACTCCATTTAACCCCAAAAGTCAAATTTCCAGGTTTCTTCTACAAAGCAAGCGCGACGCAGCCCTTGGGCTGGACCCGCTTCTCCAGCTGATGCTGGTGATGACGCAGGGAGGGCGGTTCTACCGTTTCTGCGCTTCGGTGCAACCTCAGAATATTGCAAACCCCAATCCGTGGCCGTCGCCCGACACCCTGCGGGCGCGGGGGACCTGCTGCGGGAAGCCCCCGGCCCGGGGGAAGGGGGCGAGCGGCCTGGCCCGCTGCTTCCCAGCGTCGTCCTGCAGGTGCAAGCAAGGGAGCGCGATCGGGAGAAAACAATCGGAGGCCTGAGAATTAAAGAAAATACAATCCCATGTGCAGCCGACCTCGCAGTGTGTTTCAGAGACCCTAAGGGATCAATGTTAAAGCTAGAAAAATCAATAAAATCATTGAGTAAGGCTGTAGAATATGAAATCAAAACGAGGTTGAGTGTCTGCTAAAACACTCACATGAAAACCCACAGCCTTTTATAAACAAGCAAGAGCCACCTAGAGGGCATAACAGGACAGAAAACCAGGTTACGCTAATCCTCTTCTAGACCTACTTATGAGAAGTTTTTCATGAATTTGTGTGAAATTTTTTTCAAAAGCTTTTTTCTTAAAATAATCAGGTGATTTCCTCATTTCATCTGCTCCTAAAGTGATACTCTTTTAATACATTTTCTAATTTCAAGCATTCTTTGCAATCCTGGATTAAACCTACCTTGGTCATCTTGAATTATTTTTTTAAGACTTTTTTATGCATTCATTTGCAAGAGAGGGGGGGCACCAGTAGTGGGGAGAGGCAGAGGCAGAGGGAGGAGCAGATTCCCTGCGGAGCAGGGAGCCCGATGCGGGACTCGATCCCTGGACCCCGGGACATGTGCCGAGGCCGGATGCTCAACCACTGAGCCTCCCAGGACACATCCTCACTGCGTTGTTCATTTTTTAAGTTCAAAGTTGGACCATTTTAGCTTCTCTTATTCTCTAAGTGGTTAAGGATAGATTTAAATCACCACTTCCTTGCAACTTCAAATTTTTGATATGTAGTTTTTTCTTTTCTTTTCTGGGGGTTTGCTTTTTACTTTTTAAAAAATATTTTATTTAAATTCAATTTGCCAACTTACAGTATAACACCCGGTGCTCATCCCATCCAGTGTCCTCCTTAGTGCCCGTCATCCAGTCACCCCATCCCCCTTCCCTCCTCTCCTAGTTTTTTCATTATATGTGAAGATAGTTTTGCGTTGTCATTGTGATTTCATTTTTAATCCACAAATATATCAGAAGAAGAGCTTAAATTTGCTAGCACAAATAAATTTGTACTTACTTGCTTGTATTAACACTTAGCTTAGGTGGGTGGTGACTGGAGAGTGTGGCCGTTGTGATAAACAAGACCCTTAGGGGAAATTCGGACCTTGAGGATGAAATTTAAGTTTTCAAATGTAGTGTTTAAGGCTCCGCAGCCAAAGGTGTGACATCCATGCATGACGGAGGGGCGAACACAAGGCCCTCGTGGGCCCTTCGGGGGGGTGGGGGCGGGGGAGCTGGGGACGGCCACCGGAGTCCAATGTGGGAAAACAGGGCAGGTGCACCCTCCTCCCGCCCGTCAGCGAAGCTGAGCGAGGTCCCCAGGTGGCCAAGTTCCAACCCGGGGTCCTCACAGAGGAGACGGGGCCAAGAGGCAGGGCTCCGTCCTGACCCACACAGCACAGGCCTCATGACATCACGGGTGGCCCACCTGAGCGACCGGAGGTCCACCGCGTCTTCTGTGCTCGTTTACCCTACGGACTGGCAGTTGGCAACAGTGAGGTCACACTGCGCCCGCCTCGGCGACCTGGGTTGATCTGGAAGTCCCTTCAGGAAAATGAGTTGAGTTCGGTCCTGTAAGCCAGTGAGTGGACAGTCCACGGCCACGACCTATGTGAGAAATACAGTACGGGGCCCCGGGGGGCTCAGCGATCGAGCATCTGCCTTTGGCTCAGGGCATGACCCCGGGTCCTGGGATCGAGTCCTGCCTCACTCCCCGCAGGGAGCCTGCTTCTCCCTCTGCCTGGGTCTCTGCCTCTCTCTGTGTCTCATGAATAAATACATAAAATCTTAAAAAAAAAAAAAAAGGAATACAGTATGTGGATGTAGAGACACACACACAGGCACAAACTCACTGTCACCAGCACACAGTCACACACACGCGACCACGACACACACACTCCCATGCACCTGGAAAGGACAGGGCAGCGGCTGGCACAGCTCCTCCTCCCTCCCCTGGGGACGCCCTTGGAGAGAGAAAAATAAGGAGAACGACAAAGGTACCGGGCACGTTTCCTCGTCAACTTGTAACCAGTTGGTATCTCCTGGGGACAGAGAAAGAGGTGCTCTCACCTTGGCCTGCGTAGGCTCATCACAAATACCCCTGGGTTCACAGCGCGCGGCCCCTGGCAAACCCCAGCGTCTCCCAAGTGATTCCTGGGAGTTGAGGAGGAGCGTGTCTTATGATGGCAACACCTCTTCGGGAAGCGACGGCCTCGTGCACACTGGGGGCTTTCTCCCCACACGTGGCCCCCAGGGCGTGTGCTGTGTCGGAGGAGGGGCCGCGGGGGCGCCCGGCTGGGCGGTCACAGCTCCCTGTGCGTCACCTGTGCGGGAGCCGCGCTGCTTTCCTTCTAAGGACTGTGACTCTGGGGCGAGAGGAAGGAGCCAAGGCAAACCTGGGGCTCGGGTGCCAGGGCACCTGTCTCCCCGCCCTCCACGCGAGACCGTGAAAGCCTTGAGAAGAGGGTGGGCCTGGACCCCGGGGAAGGGGGGGCAGCAGGGCCCACGGGGCAGGGCGCAGGGCAGGCCCAGGAAGGAGCCAGGGCTTCGGGAGCAGCTGGGAGAACGAGGAGGAGAAGTCCGTTTCTCCGCTCCGGGGAGGGGGGGGGGTGAGTCTTCTTTCTCCTGTGACCAATTAAACAGATGCTACAGTCACTTGGAAAGTCGCTCAATTAAGAACATTGATTACGCGGAAGCGGATGCTGGCGGCTGAGGACCGAGCCAGGGAGGCGCGGAGCCCCAGGGGCCTGGGTCGGGGAGCTGGGCCGCCTCGGGGGCAGCAGGAGTCGGATGACTTGTTTTTCGCGTGGGTTCTTAAACCAGCCCTGAGACGGCGGGTGCACCCCTCGTAGGTGTGCGACGGGAAGCGACTACTTGGAGCCGGTCCTATGGCTGCGGGTCCCTGACCCACCCCAAGCGGACACTTCCCGACATTTGACGACCAACTTGCTGTCACTGGTGCCCGACCCGCAAATGACGCGCTCCTGCCACAGGGGGACGGCCGGGGCCCGTGGCCTCCCGGGGGCGTGTGGCAGGCGCTGGGGCAGAGGCTTCCCCGTCTGGTCACTTGCCGGCCCCCGTCCTGGGGGCCGCGGTGGGAAGGGCCCGTGCTGACTGAAGGGGGGTGACGGGCAGAGGATGGACCGTGGGGGCTGAAACCAGGTCGCTTGCCCGCTACCTGCTAAGGAACGGGATGGAAGGTGGGGCCCCGGGCCGGCCGGCCCCAGGGCGCTGCTCACTAGCATCACTGTCCGGGCGTCAGGGGCCTGTGCGGGCCCATCGCCCCTCGGAGGGGCCCCATCTGGCCGCTTTCCCCCAGTTATGAGGAGGGGGAGTTAGAGGCGGGCAGACGTGGCTCCGTGTGCACCTGCCCGCCGTCTAGCTGTGCCCCCAGCGGCGGCCCCGGGCCCGGGGGGCTCACTCCCCGCCCCCGGGAGTAGCAGGGCCTGTTCCCTGCAGGGCCCACTTCGCCCCTCTGCGAGGCTAGAACCTCTCTTTACGTGAAGCGTCCCCTTCACATGCGGCTGGGACTCCCTGTCTTCACACTGCCACCAATGCAGGAGACTCTCGGGTTTGCGGGAAGTCACAGCCCTCACCCAGGAACGCCGTGACCCCTGGGCCCGGTCGGGAGGAAGAGGCCAGAACCTGAACGCGACGCGAGTGTGAGGATTCGCAGGGGGTGTGGCCCTGCAGTCCCCTCGGCAGAGGACACGGCCCCCCGCCTGCCGCCAGTGCCCCGGAGACCCCACTGGCTGGGCCCGTGAGGCCACTCGGGGGCCACCCACCGCCGCCTACGCACCGCCACCCACCCAGCCCCTGGAGCTGCCGCACCGTCAGCCCCTCGGAGGCCTGGGAGGCCTGTCCCCACGGACTGCAGTCGAGGTGCCGGCCAGGCTGGGCTCCCCGCCAGGGCCCCGGGGATCCTCCAACCTGGAGCAGAATTCTTGTGGGGCTGAGGGCTTGTCGTAGGTGGGGGCCCAGCTGGCACGCCCTCTCTGCCCTACAGGACCCCCATTCCCTCTCCCGAGCGAGTCCTCCTCAGGCCTCAATCTCCCTGCCCTCCTGCCCTGCTCGCCCACACCTGGGATCCGAGGGCCTCAGCTGCTCATCTGCAAATCCCTGCGTAGCAGCACCCGAGTAAGTGCCAGCCCAGCAACGGGGACAAGAATCTTGGAGGGACTTGGGGGCGCCTGGCCGGCTCTGTCTGTGGAGCACATGACTCTCTTTTTTTTTCAGTACATGACTGTTGATCTCAGGGTTGTGAGTTCAAGCCCCACACTGGGTGCAGAGATTACTTAAAATCTTTAGAAAAAAAAAAGAATCTGGGTGGGGGGCTGTGAGTTCTGCACAGTGGAAGGCATCAGAATCTGGGTGGGGGGCTGTGAGTTCTGCCGTGGAAGGCATCAGATAATTCTGGGAGCAAAATGCTGACCACATCTTGGGTGACGACAGAGGCCATGGACCCGAGACCAGAGAGGGAACAGCTGCCAGCTTCCCCACTGGATGTGTGTTGCCGTGTGTCGCTCGGCAGGTGGCAGAGCCCCGGGAGCCCCGACCTTTTGGTGGCCTCTGAGGAGTCCCGGCCTGTGCGGTGTGGCCGGATCCTGCGGTTTCCTCCCAGCAGAGGCAGGTGCCAGAGTGTACGTCTGCTTCAGGACAGCAGGCAGGCAGCGAAGGCCGCGGGGACACAGCAGGCGGTGCATCTGCCCCAGGTTTACTCTAAGATCCGGGGGTTTTCTCGGTGAAAAACGAGGGAGGTGCGTATGCTCGGGGGCTGTTTGGGTTTTACAGCTCCGGCTGTTGCATTAGCACCACAGGGTGGTCGGGCAGGTGGGTCCCTGACGATGGGACAGTAAAGCATGTAAGTCCCCGGAGGCCGCAGGGGAAGAGCCCACTTGCCCCTCACGGACGCCCGCCCACCAAAGACCGCCACCGGCATCTCCGGGGCCAGCCTGGTACCTTGGTCAGAGCCCCGGGGGCCCTGGACGAGCCGGCAGGTGGGTGCCAATGAGGCCGCCCGGTGGGGAGAGACAGCGGCTCCGGGTGGCAGGGCCACCGCAGTCAGGGCCCCTCTGCCCCAGCAGAAGCCCTGATGCTAAGTGAGCCTGAGCAGGAGCTGGTGCTGTGCTGAGTCGCTCCTGGGCGACAAGCAACTGTGCAGAACACGATTCTCTGCCAGTTCGGCGACCCCGACACGTCTCTTCTGATGTGGGCACACCCATCACTGCCTGCAGGGGCCGCAGGGGGCCGGGAGCACCCCACTCCCAGCAGGGCTCCCGCGGACACCGGGGTGGAGGTGGGAGAGGGTGGCCAAGCCAGTTACTGGTGTGAGCGGAGGACGAGGCAGGTGGGGGCCCGGGGGCACCTCCAGGATTGCGGGGAGGGGGTGGGGGGACGGTACACACCCCATACCTCGTCCCGGACCCTGGTCCCCCAGGCCCTGATGTCCCTGCCGTGAACTGGGCGACGCGTGCTCCTGAGGAACTTCAGTCGGATTCATCCCGTGACCCTGTGACATCAACCACAGCTGTGAATGCGGCCCTGTCGCCAGCGAGACGGTCATCCCGCGGTTCCTGGCAGCTGATGCTGAGGCAGGGGCCACGATCCCTGGGAGGGAGCAGCCTGCTGCATCCCCGAGCCCCCGAGCACCCCAGTAACACCCTCCTACCTCTCCCTGAGGTGGTGGCCGGGGGGATGGGAGTCCTGCCGCCTCGCAGCACCCCGGAGTCACCCTAGAGTGCAAGGGAGACAGCACGTTCTCGGTGCCCCTGCTGGCTGCCAACCCTCCCTGGCGGTACTGACCATCTGCTTATTTTTGCAGATGACCTGCGTGCCCTCGGGGCGGCCTCCAGCAGCTGGGCAGCTGCCTGGGGGAGGTGGGCCGGGTTGCTGCCTCCCCTGCAGTGTGGGAGCGAATCACGTCCTCCGAGTGTGCCAGCTGCGGGTGTGGATGAACTCCGAGGATGTGCGGCTTCGGCGGCCCGATGGCACGGACAGGCCATCGAGGCCTGTTGCTGCAGGGACGGCCAGGCCTGTCGAGGCCAGGGGTAGAGAACGCCCAACTCGGTTTACCCTCACGGACAACACAGCTTTGAAGTATGCCAGCTTCCCAGACTGAGCCGACTCCACCATATTCGATGGCAGAAACACGTGTGCTGACCCCGTCCTGCCGGAAGTTCTGTGGGGTTTTAGGATGCGGTGTTGGGGCTACTGAGTCCAGCGAAAATGACCCTAGAAGCTCCTCATGATCAAGAGGACCTTGGCTGGAAATTAGCTGGGGAGGCCACCAGGGGCCATCACCAAATGGTCACCCCATTGGCACCCTGAGGAGGGGGCTTGCCTCCTTCCCCACCCAGGAGGGCGTGCAGGGCGCTCTCACCTCTGGGACCCCTGATGCCTCTAACGGTCAGTGGCTGGGCAGGGGTCGGGGCAGGAGGTCTCGTAGGAGACTACAGCGAGGCTGAGTCAGGGGAGGATGTTGCTGGTCAGCGTGGGCCACAACCTAAACAGAAGCCGGACTCTGCTACCGCTCAGCCGGGTGGGCTGAGCACGGCCCCTCCCCGCGAAGGGCAGGTGTCACCATCCACTGTTGCGTAACGACAGCTGGAAGCCTGAACCTGCAAACACCTGTGCTGCTGAATGACCACCTCTCGGCAGCTCCCACATCCTGGGAGCTGGAATGTGAGCGAAGGTCACTCCTGCCACGAAGGAACAGGAAATGATGCTGTACTTTCAAGTGTCACGTAGCAGACATCATTTTCATCCGTCTGCCACAGGCGTGTGGAATAACAAAGGGCTTATAAATATACTGATAAAATTAAATTAAGAAGAAAAAAAAGCAGTCAGATGCCAACCATGACGCCAGGAAGAGAAATTGTTCAGGGAGGTGTTGAGGCGGAGGACGTAGTGGGATGGAGCCGGGGGCAGGCCTGGCCTGAGCCCCAGCCCCGCTCCCTCCCCTGTCCCTTTGCTCCCCAATGGCTTCTCAGGGACTCCCCAAACCGCCTCCCCGAACCGGAGCTGGAACAGAACGATGCCCACATGTTCACACCGTCAGTGATGGTGGCAGGAACTCTTCCCTACTAAATATTCCATTTCTCACTGGAAGTTCTGATCATCTTTGGGCAACTGTTACAAAACAGAGGAATCTCTTGAAGTGTCCCCTCCTGGTCACGGAAGAAAGTAACATCTAGCTGCTCGAGGCTCCAACCAAGGGGCAGGCAATGGGCCTGCACTAACCCCGAACCCTCCATCCCGGTCTTGAGCCCCGATCACCTAAGGCGATGTTTCCAACGACCCTCCTAGGCCACAAATAGAGTCAGTTCTAGTTATCCGAGATGGTTTTGTTCCACGGCGTCACAGCAAACACTGACTTAGCCAACGCTCAACGCTGCTCTGAGGGGAAGCGCAGAGTTAGGCTCCCCGCAAGCCCCTGGCTGCGTGTTTTCATCAACCAACCAACACGTAAGTCTGTGCAAACCCCGCATCTAGTATAGAGAACTCCTACAACTCAAAAGCAAAAAAAAACAAATCATCCAGTTACATTTTCCCAAAACTAAGCAAATAGCTAACAGCTACTACATGAAAAGGTGCCCAACACCCCTGTCATCAGGGAAATGAAATGCAAATGAAAACCCAGTGGGACACCACCTCACACCTGTCTGGTTGGCTAGTAGCAAAAAGACGAGAGCTAATAAGTGTTGGCGAGCGAGCGCGTGGAGAAGGGGGAGCCTCGTGGGTCGTGGGTGGGAATGTAAACTGCTGCAGCCGCTGTGGAGAACAGTATGCACGGTGCCCCCCCAAATTAAATACAGAACTACCGTATGATCTGCCGATTCCGTCTGGGTACACATCCACAGAGATGAGAAGAGGACCGTGAAGAGGCGGCTGCACCCAAGAGGGAGGACGCACAACAGCCAAGACGTGGAAAGAAGCTAAGTGTCTTTGGATGGACGGACAGATGGATGCATGGACGGATGGGTGGGCAGATGGACACATGGGTGGACACACAGACAGGCGGATGGACAGACAGATGTTAGGTGACACACACACAGATGACACAGAGCTTCATTGTCCCATCAGACACAACAGTGTACGGTAGGTGCTTCCGTCGTCGGTTGGGACTCACCTTCCCAGTCTCGTGCTCCCAGCCTTCGTCCGCGCTGTTTCGCGACCAGCTCACTCACTGCAGCTGCTACCGAGCCCCCCGCCCCGTGACCACGCGCCTCTCATTAACCCACGATGGTCGTTTTGGCTGCTTTCAGACAGCGCAGCCATACGCATCCTCACACACGTCTCCTGTATACGCATGTGACACGTTTCACTGGATGGTGCGCCAGGAAGAGACCGCCTGGTCGTGGGGAACAGACTATCAGAGAGCACCCCACACCCCACCTGTTCCGCCAGGCGGCTGTACCACAGCGTGGCCGAGGTGCAGGGTGCCAGAGGCCCTGGCGTTGCACGTGGTCTCCATGACGTGGCCTCATCGGACCTGTGAACGTTTGCTAACCTACGGGTACGACTGACTGCTCGTGACTGGCATTTCCCTGGTGACTAGCGAAGGTGGACACTCTGCTGCCCCGTGCACGCTCCGTGACACACCGCGCATTCCCCTGCAGGTTCCGGGGGGTGCCCTGGGCTCCACTAAACCTCCACAGAGTAGGCATGAGTCTTGGCTTGAGCAGGAGGGCTCAGGGAAACCCGGAGGATTTGAAGGCATTTGAAGGTAACCCTGGTGATCACTGCATGGGACACTCTCCAAGGAATGATCTCCTTTCTGATCAGCTAATCTTTAGGTCTTTCCAGCTCCGCTCCTCGCTCCTCCGGTAGACCAGCCCTCCCCGCCCTCCCCGCCAAGGCCTCCCCGGATCAGGACCCCCCATCGTGTTGCCTCAGGAAGATGGACGCTTGTCTTTCTGACCCTCTGTGCATCTCCTTGCCCGACTGGGCCCACGTGTTGCCTGGTCCCAGGTTAGGGGACGAAGGCCAGTGCTCTACAGGGGTTGGAGCAGGGGCCCCAGGTTTTCCCTTCAGAACAGGAGACTTGGGGAGACAGTCAGTTGAAGGGAGCCGGGGCCAAGGGCAGTGCTAACTCTGGGGGCTCCAGCCTTCACAGCTGCGTGGACGTGCACCTCCCCGCCAGCCCCCTCCTCAGTAACCCAGGACTCAAGACTTACCCAACTGCTGTTCTCCACCCCTCACTCATTCATCTTTTATTTCACTTGTTCATTCATTCAGCAAAATTGCCAACTGCCCGCTGGGCAGCTGGCGGGAGGCGAGTTCCGGGGGTCTCCGTCCAGGGAAGGCCCGGGATTCTCGGCTCCAGATGAGCAACCTCCCAACAACCTCCCCACCTGGGAGGAAGGGGTGAGGGAGGCGGGGTGGAGCCTGACACTGACACCCCACACACCTCGACCCCAGCCCCCCACACGAGCCAGACAGCTCCCAGGGCAGAGCAGCCCCCAGCCTCGCTTCTGCCTCCAGACCCTCCCACACGGTCACTGAGTCACCTGGCCCGACAGACACTCGGACTCGGCAGGTCTTTCCAAACCCTCCCCCGGCCCTCGCCCAGCGGACACTCCCGGGCTGCTCCCAGCCAACCGACCAGCGCCTGGAGAGTGTGAGACCAGGGGGACTTGGGGGTAGGTAAAGGGGGGAGACGAGCCTCCAGCCTGGGGATTCTGGAAGGCCAGGAAAGGCATGTGATACGACACCACCTTGGCCACAGTTTCTCCGCCTCGTCTCTACACAAGGACCCATCCTCTGTCTCTCCATCCTCCAGGATGTCCCTCTTGGTGTCCTGTGCTCACCCCATACAGCCCTGAGCTTGTCACCGGTTCCACCCACCCCAAACTGCTCCTCACCTGTGCCTTCACCAGGGCGACCCTCCGCCAGGCCACCAGCCCTCACCACCACCCAGCCGTGCTCTCCCAGCATCCTGAGTCCTCCTGCCCTTGACAGGCACCAGCCACTCTGTCGCATGCCCCAGGCCCCGACCCTCCAGGCCCTCCCCCACCTCCACCTAGTGACCCACTGCTCCTTCTGAGAGCCTGGATGTCTCGCACGTCCCTGCGGGGACCGGGATGCACCAGACCCTGTGGCTCAGCAAGGCCAGTCAGGGCACTTGCTCCCCAGATCACCTGCTGGGCGATGCACGGGACAGTGAAGCAGCCCCAACATGCAGGGAGCGGAGCCTGAGAACCCAAGCTGGAAGGTGATTGGATGGGAAGCCCCTCTGCACCATCGTGGACAGACCTGCACGGACTCTCCACGTGGACGCACCAACCGCAAACGGCCTCCTGCGCTCAGAGGGCGTGGAGCTTGGGAGGATCCCCGCATCTCCCGGTTCCTGCAGACACCCTGAGCGCAGGGGCCCCTGCCGGTGGCGGTGGGGCTGGGGCGGGAGGCGCTCTTCTCACCTCACCCGACGGGAATTTGGCGTCAGTCTTTGAACAGTTAAAAGAAAATGGAGAAGTCCCTCAGCTACTTCCCAGAGCTGGGGTCCCCGCACCCCTGCCCCAGCAGCCCCCTCCAGAAGCCCAGCAGGGAAGAAGGTCTGGCCTCTCCTGGTACCCTCACCTGCCTGCCCAGTGCTCCGTCCCTAGGACATGGAGCCTAGCACTTAGCTTCTAGAAAGTGGAAAATGAATCCATAGCACATAAAATCTTGAGCTTGCTCTTCCCATCTCTCCTGGTGGCCACCCTCTGCTTGCCGTGGGCTGTGAGCGGTGCAGATTCTGGACCCCAGACTGGACCCTCTGAGTCGGGATCCAGGTGCAGGGCCTGGGCCTGTGCACTCAAGCCTTCATCTGCTGGGACCTCCCGGCCACCGGGGAGCTAGCAGGGAGCAGCGACTCCCTCACCTGCGTCAGGGAAACGTCCACTTTCCTGCAAAACTCAAGGGCCTGTGGGTCTCTAGCGTGTGGATGTTGGGTGAAGGTGGGAGACCCCTGAGGCATCCACGTACATGTCCCTTCTATAGAACCTGAGGAAGCCGGGTGCCGGGAGGACCTTTGTCCAGCTCGGTTCCACCCACCTGCTGTTACCGTGACCTGCGTCATGTGCAGGCGCCCCCCCCCCCAAGGAGGAGATGGAAGCAGCTGGGGCTGAGGGGGTGGGGGGCAGAGCTGGAGGTGTGGAGAGACGCCAGACACAGACGGGATCAGACAGGGGCATCCCGGAGGGCTGGGGACACAAGCCCCAGGGAAGGGGGAAGAAAGACCCCAGGGAAGGTGCCCTAGGAGATGCTGTGCCAGAGTCTGGGAGGACAGGTGGAGGGCAAGTCTCAAGCCCCGAGAAAGGAAAGGCGTCCACCCTCCCACCCCCTAACCACCCCCTCGCCACCCCCTTCCACCAAGTCATTGCCGGCGGCTGGAACCGGGTTCCTCTGCCTGCAAGCCCTGCCCACCGTGCCCCCTTGAGCTGCGTGTATCCAGGGGACGCAGAGCTGGGTCACGATCAAACAGCAAGAGACATCGGGGTCCAGGCGTTTCCTGCAAACACAGTAAAGATCTCAGAGCGTCAAGGTCTTCTCTCTTCCAGGTCTGCTTCTTAGGGGTCAAGTGGGCACAATAAGACCTCTAACCGGGCGGAGGTCAGGGGCAAACGAGGAGATGGGCAGATGCTCCGAGAGGGACAGGCCCCAGCCCCACAGGAGGGGCCCAGCACCCACCGGGCAAGGAGGTGGGGGGCGTGCAGAGCCCCCACCCACTGATCCTGCAGCTTCCTGAGCCCTCCAGACCCCCCAAGAGCCAGACTACTCCAGGGGGTGCCCAACCCCTGTGAGGCCACCACAATCCCGAGCTCACTTCCAGCGAGGACACCGAAGGACCAGAGACCCATCTCACCGTGAAGCGGACGCCCGAGTCCTCTGACACGGCTGTGCTGACCCAACAGCGGCCCCGGGGTCTGGCGGCGCTGCGGGACACACCGCGACCCACCAGGTTTGTCACCACCAGGAGACGGCACGAGAGAACCCGCCGCAGCAACTAGTAATTAAACGAGGGGCTACGTCGAGGATCAGCACGTGGTGAAAGGGTATTTCTCTCAAACTCATCAGCCGTTCGTCATGAAAAAAATCTAATGGAAACGTGAGTAAGTGAAAGGTGTAAGTGAATAAAGACCTATTTTCAACTCCAAGACCTGGCGTCGATTCAAGGCACCGCAGGGAACACCCTCGTGAACACAGACACGCCCGGGGCCCGGGTCACCGCTCGGCACCTCGCGGGGCCCAGCTAACGCGACGGAAACAACCAGAATAAGCCCTAAAGTACGGGGAAAGCAGGCTGGAGCTGTCCCCACTCGCGGACTGCCCGCTTGTAAAGCCTGAAAAGCTAGAAGATGGTGCCGACAAGGGAATTCACGGGGTGCGGGGCTGGACGGTAGCGCTTCCGGCCTGTGCTCCCACGGCTGCCCCACGTCACCCCAACGCCCTCTGCACCCGCGGGGCTGTGAGCCCCTTCTCTGGAGTTCAGGAGCCACTCGGCAGCCTCCCAGCCCCTGGGTGTCCCTAGGTGACTGCTTCTGCCGGGGGGCCCCACCGAGAAGGGCCGGGGCGGGGGCAAACGGCTGCTCTCTGGCGCCCAGGGCGGCCCCCCATGGCCCTGGCAGCAGAGACCCCCCCGAAAGCCCTCCTTGGGCTCTGGGCCGCGGGGCTGGCGCCCTGACGCGTGGGAGCACAGCTTCAGGGCTGCGAGCCGTGAGGGACCCACCGCCTCACCCCCGACACCCTGACCCTGCACCGCCCCGGGGCGCACACAGGCTGTGCCGAGACCGCCTCACTCGGTCCCCGTGGCCTCACCCGGCCCCTCGTGCCCAGGCCGCGTGCAGCATGGAGGTGCCAGGCGTGGGCAGCCCCCTCCCCACACACCGCCAGCTGCTACCACGCGGACATCCTGCCCCGGGAGCCTCGCTCCGGGCCCACCCACCCCGCTCCTTCCAGCCCCCTGCCCTCTCAGCCAGGGGCATGTCTGCCTGGTTTGAGGATGCGCCCTCTCCCCCTCCCTGTCCTGAAGTGTCCACCGGCTTCTCTGCAGACGCACCCCCGTCTGAGAGAGGCCGGCGCACCGTGGGTGAGGCCCCTGCAGACATGGAGGCCAGTGGCCCACGGGCCCCGCGGCTTGTCTGCCCCCCACCCCATCCTGCTTAGGCGAAGGCCAGGTGGGTGTGGGTGCTCCTGGAGGGAAGGGCACGAAGAAAACAAAAAGCATCACCTCACGACCCTACTTTCATTTAAAGAAAAGGAGAAAGTCCCAATTACAACCAGCAAAACCACACGTGACCCAGCACTGAGACGCCCACGGAAGTACAGGCCCCGCAGAAGGGAGACGAGATGGCACGGGGTGCGATCAGGGCCCGGGCGGACCCGGAGGTGCGCGGTGCTGTCGCGTGGGAAGCCCTGGCACGGCGGAGCCAGCCTGCGTCCCAGCGTCACACCCAGATGCGCGGAATGGCGGTCAACACGCCCAGTGTTATTCTGCAACTGGACAAATGGAGTCCAACATCCATCTGTCAGAATAAATCTCAAGAAGTGGCGGTCGGCTTTCACAGACGCGCGGGGGGCCTGGCCTCACCGGCTGGTGAACCTGCAGGGACGCTGCTGGAGGCACGACCCGGGGGCACACGCGGCCTCACGCGGGCGCTCCGTTTCCAAGGCGGATCTTGGAGTCACCAGGAAGGGCGGGTGACATCATGAACGGCACAAAGAGATTCTGACACCTGCCCACGTGGCGAACGGGCTCCGGGTGGACCGGACACCTGAGGTCGTAGCCACATCTGTAACCGAATTATACTACAAGACTGTTTCCTAAGATAAGGGCAGGGGAGGTTCTCCTAAGATCTGAAACCCAGAAACGATAAAAGAACACCGGGACTCAAGCCCGCGGACTTGAGGACGCGCACGTACGTACCAGGGAAACGCCAAGCACGAAGCTGCGTGGCAAGCACAGGCCCCAGGAAGCCTCGCTCGCATCTGCAAGAAAAGACAAAAGCCACAACGGCACCGCGAGCCAAGGGTGGGACCTGCAATTACAGAAGACACACTCCTAGTCGTGACACACTCGTGCAATGTCCAATCTCACGCTACGTTTTCCAGTGGAGGTCAGGAGAAGGTTCTACCCTTGTGTGCCAGACTGACGGCAGCCCCCGCGTGCGGGACGCCCACAGCGAAGCCGGGGGGAGCCGGGGAGGGACCGGCTGCGGCCGTCCTTCGGGGACATCTGCTCCTGCCGAGGGGACATTCTCCTGGCTCAGCCGCACGCTCCCCGAGCCCGCTGGAGACGGAGAAGCACTTGAGCCCATAAGGACACGAGGACAAGGGTGGTCACGGCAGCGTGTGACCAGAGACGCAGGGGACCCCTGTGCCCTCAGGTGAGAGGTGGTTAGGAAAAGCGCTGTTGGCTCCCTCAGGGGAATAACAAGCAGACGCTGAAAAACAGAAGGTCCGTGTGGACCAGGAAGGATGCCCTTGGCGGCTACTTCCGGGAAATAACCCAGCGGCACACGGTTTATTCGCACCGACCATGCGCCAGCCGGACCCCGCAGGCCTCACGCACGGTGGGGCGCCGCCGCCAATGACCGCGCGTCGGGGGAGACGGGGCAGCTGGGGAGCAGAGCGCCGAGGGCAGGGCAGGCTCTCCCGGCCTCGCTGACCCCGGGCCCCCTTCACCTCGATCCCACGGCTGGGAGAGCTCCCGGGTTTTTTATACATTTCTCTCAAATAATAAATTCAGCACACACGGGGGGACCTAGAAGTTGGTTTGAAGCTGGTGCCCGTGGGCGGCCCCTCGTCCTCAGGGACCCCCCGGGGCCTCCACTGTGCCGCATCCTCGCTGGCACCAGCTTCCCGCCTCTGAATCCTCAAGCCGCTCTTCGCCCTTGCCCTAGGTGACAGTGCCCGGTCCCTGTGCTCCCCAAACGGCGGACACAAGCGGTGGGCAGCGCACTACAGAGTTCGGGGCGGGGCGGCGACGGGGCACATCGCAGAGCAAACTTGAAATGTCAGCGGGGACGAGTCCCCGGCCGTTTCCACCAGCGGGGAGAGGACGCGGTCTCCAGCGACCCCTCTCCTCTCTGTTCACCCCGGGTGCCAGCAGAGGAGCCCCCGTGGGAACGCCAAGGCCGGCTTTTCAGTGAAGCCACTGGCTTTGCCCAGGACTCCAGGACCCAGGAGCCACCACGGTCTGGGTCAGCCCCAGGAGGACGAGGAAGAGCTGGCCAAAGACCAGACCCCAGAGAGGCCTGGAGGGGCTGCTGACCTCACTGTGAGCCTGGGCCAGAGACAACCCGCGTGGCTGCGGAGTGCGGCGACTGGGCTGCGCCCAGGGCCGTAGGGACAACTCCAGAGACCCACCGCTGGAGCAGGAGATGACAGAGGGGCACCCTAAGATTTACCTGTGTGTCCTCCCCTGCCTCCCCTCACCCGAAGCACCCAGTCCCTCTGCGCTACCCCACAGGGCCCGCCTCCAGGGCCCGCCAAGGAGGCGCCCTTGTGCAGGGGAGGCAGGGGAATCCGTTAAGAGGCAGAGTCTGGGCACAAAAGCGCTCCCAACACTCTGGGGAGCTGGCCCCCGAGTCCAATCACCACAAGGCTGTACGAAAGAGCAGGTGAGAGCAGGACATGCAAGGTGTGGGTGCATGTGTGCCCCTGAAAGTGCAGGACACCGAGGGCCAAGAGTAGTGTGCACGCAGACGTGCTCGTGTGGGGGCACGCCAGTTCAGGAGCTGCTGTGACATCCGTGTTTCAGTGTCCACATGGGCGGAGTCTGCAGGAGCGAGCATGTGGACCTGTGCGCATGCAAGTGTGCATGTCTGTACGTCTGCTGTCTGTGTGCACGGCCTCACCTCCTATCCCGGCCCCATGATTCTGTCCACTCTAACCCCCTCCGCCTCCCCACTGTCTGCCAGGTCCGAGGCACCCCAGGCAGCCCCACACACCCACAAACCCCCAGTCCCAGCACCCGCACCTCCAGCCCGCAGCCTGGGCTTCCTCAGAGCCCCGCCCCACACCCAGGCTCAGACCCGGGTCTCTGGACCAAAAGTGAGTTTATTTCTCCACGGAAGATGCCCTCGCAGCCAAGCTGTTGGGCTCGGCCTGGCTCTGCCTGGCTTCCCCTCAGAGACCTGGGGGTCCCAGCCCCCAGCCCGCTCCCCTGGGGCCTCCTGCAGACACCGGGTTCCCTGGAGGCGTCCTACTGGCCGGGACTCAGAGCTGGTGGAGAGAGGGAGGCCTCACGTCTCAGGGAGGGGCCAGGGCCAGTAAGCTCGGAGCCCTGCTGGGGGTGGGGTGGGGGGGAGGGCCTCAGGGCCCAGCCCCGAGGAGGGCAGGCCCCAGGCTGAGCAGGAGCCCCCCAGCCAGGGCCCAGGGGCTGCCCCCTGCCCCCGGGCCGCCGTTGCACAAGTCTCCCCCGCAACAGTCCACGTCCACTTTTAAGATCCCAGAGTTAATGAAGCCCATCAGATAGTCTGAGAAGAAGTGCCGCTTAACGAAGTCACAGGACGAGGCACACATCTTGTTCACGGAATGATCCTTCCTGCCTGGGGAAGAGGTAGCAGAGCTGAGACGGCGGGACCCACACTGGACCCACACCGGAGCCCTCTCGGCCTCCGGGCCCAGCCCAGGACCCAGCTCGGGACCCCTGAACAGCAGAGCCGTGTTTTCCAACCCACCCACGCCGTCTCAACTGTACGGAAAGGGCCACACAGGGGCCGAGGCAGGACAGACACCTGCTCACCTTCACACAGCAGGGCAGTGTCCTGCGCACAGACCTGTGCTCTTGGCCAAGGACAGAGGGGCTCAGATACACCCCCAACCTCTCCCCACCCAGGCCCAGGTCCTGACTCACTGCTACTGGGATCGGTGATCCGGACGCTGGCACACACTGTGTCCGACGGCTGGCACTGCTTTGGGGTGCAATGGCTTGAGTTGGTGGTCAGTGTGCAGTCCTGGCACCACAAGCCATGAGCTGGGCAGGGCACAAGGATGCGCATGACCAGAGGAACTGGGGGCCAGCGGTCCCTCTTGCCCCCTCCCACCCGCCTGCTGCAGGCACTGCTAGGACAACCAGGCCCCTGGCCAGGAGTGACCAGGCGAGACTGGCACCTGGAGGTCAGGCCTTGGGAGAACCTCTGTGCCTTCCAGGCGGTTTGGGGGAAGGAGCCCACCGCTGGAACTCTGGGAGCCCCGGCACCCTCTGTGGCCCCAGGCACACGCACACACGCACACACATGGCAGCCACGCAGCTCACACCTGCGGTGCTCTCCCGCACACCCCCACCCCCCACCCCCCACCCCTCCTGCAGAGTTCAGGTGGTTCCAAGCTAGAAAGGACGAGGCAGGACTTGATGGGAGGCCAGCTGGGGCTCCAGAAGCCAGGGAGGGAAGGGGCGCCCGGCAGGACCGGCGGCGCTGGGAGCCCCGGAGGGAAGTCGCTGGAAATCGCTCGCTCGCTCGCGCGCTGGGTGCCCTTTGGAGCCAGGAGGCCCCGCGTGGCCTGGGCGGGGGCTGGAGCGTCGCGAGTGAAGGACGGGCGCGGGGCGGCTGGGGTCGCCGGGTGGGGCGCAGGTGTGCATGTGACGGCCCGTCGGAGGCCGCCCCCAGACTCACCGGGCGCCGAGCACAGCAGGGCGGCCAGCAGCACCAGGCCGAGGCCCCTCACGGCCGCGGGCAGCATGCTCCGGGCGGGCTCGGGAGGGCGCGGGCTTGCGGGCGCAGGTCCTGGGGCGCGGGCCTGGCAGGGAGAAGCCGCGGTCAGGGGCCCCTCGGGTCGCGAGGCCCCTCCCCCACCCCTCCCCACAGCGCCCACCATCACCGCCTCCCTCCGGGGAAAGGGTGCGCCGCCTCGCGCGGGGTGACAGCTCCAAGGGCCCCGAGCCGCTCCTGGCACCTGTGCGTGCGGGCCGGGGGGCGCGTCTCCTCCTCCCTGGGGAGCGGGAGGCGCGTCCGGAGAGAAAGGGGCACGGCCCGGTGCGAGCGCGCGGGACCTGCCGTGGGGGAGGGGCGCCGCCGCGGCCCCCCCGCCGCCCCTGGGCTGGGGGCCCGGGAACCCCGCGCCGCCCCCCCCCGCCTCCTGCGCGCGCCCGGGCGCTCACCGCGGGTCGGGGCGTGGAGCGCGGGCTCGGCCGGGGCGCACTCACATCCCGGGGCGCGGGGCTGCGGGAGGCGCGGGGAGCGGCGCCCTTCGGCCTCCCTGCGGACCGGAACCCGGGCGCAGCCTCGTCTTTCGGGGAACGCAGCCGCAGACGCGGACCCCGCGCGAGGGGCGGAGCGGAGCCGGGGCGGGGCGGGGGCGCGCGGGGCGGGGCGGCGGCAGAGGCGCGGGCGGGCGGGGCGGGGAGGAGGCGCGGCGGGTCGTGGTCCCGGGCGGGGCGCGCCCCTCGACAGCCGGCGCCCGGGCCGCGCGTCCGCCCCTCGGGGGCCCGCCGCCGCCGCCCCGCGCGCCCCGCCCCGCCGGCCGCCTCCCCCTCCGCCCGGCCGCCCTCCCCTCGGAATTGCTCGGAAGAACGTTTACTGCGAAAGGAAGCGAGGGAACGTGCGGGGACGCGGGCGGGGGGGCGCCAAGGTGGTTGGCGCAGGGCCTCGGCCGCGCCGCGCGTACCTGGAGCCCCCCCAGCGCCGTGGCGCCCGCCCCCCATCCCCAGCCCCGCTGCCCGGGGCCTGCGGGCCCCCACCGCGCCCGCCTTCCAGGGCCGAGCCCCGAGTGCTGGCCGCGGCGTTCAAGGCCCTCCGCCGCCGGCTGGCCGGTCGCTCAGCTTTGTCTCTCGCCTTCCCGCCCCACAAAGCTGTCAAGCCCTGCGCCCTTGTCCCTGCTGTCCCCGGGCCCGGAATCCATGTCTGCTGAGCACGAAGCCCGGCTGCTGTGCAAGGGCTGGGATCGTTCCTTTCTGCCCTGCCTTCCTCCGGCCGCAGCCACTCATGGAGGAGCCCCGGGAGCCCGCCGCTGCCCTGGGCCTGGGCCGGCGCGGGGGGGAGGCTGCTGCCCCCTTCCCCAGTCTTGCTTTACACGAACGATTATCACAGATGTGCCCTTGTGAGGTGTCGTCGTACTGTCGGCGGAGCACCTAGTGTGTCTTCTGTTCCAGACGCAGGTGCTGTGTCCTCACAGGCTCACCACCCCCCTGCTGCGAACTATTATTGACATCCCCACCTTATAAGGAGGAGAGCAAAGCACAGAGCTTGAGCTCCCTGCCCAAGGTCACACACTGAGCAGGTGACACAGCCCGGGTTGGAACTGGAGCAGTTTGGCCTCAGAACCTGTGCGCCTCGTGCCCCGCCGGGGCTCAGGGGGAGCAGAGGCAAAGGACACAGACGGGCAACCCCACCTGGGAGCCTGCGGTTCCGGAGGGTTCCATTCCAATGTGAGTTCAAAGTCAAAATCAGCAAACATCCAAAGAAAGAGGCCTCCAAATACACCACAGAAGCAATGAGGAGGAACAGGTTTAAGTCTCCGCAAATTTTCTAATCTGAAAGTGTTAAATATAGAATATAAAATTAACCTGCCTTGTGGGTTTAGGATATATTAAGGGAAAGAACAAGGAATATCAAAACTGACCGTGCTTAGCTGAAAAACGGAGAGCCTCTGGAAACGAGAAACTTTTCACTGAAATTAAAAGGTCATCAGAAACTTTGATTAATGCTAAATGAAAAATAAAATCCTTTTGAAAAACATACATGGTGTCGTTTCATTTGTATGAGACGCCCAGAATGGAAAAATCCAAAAAAGAGAGAAAGTAGACACGTGGTTGCCTCCGCTGGCGGGAGGAAGGAACCGGGGCTCCCGGCTAATGGTCAAGGGGTTGCTTTTCAAGTGATGGAAGTCATGCAACACGTGGATGTACTAAAACCCCCTGAATTAGAAACCTTAAAAGGGTGAATTTTACAGCAGGCGAGTTACGTTTCAGTAAAGCTGTCGTGGAAAAAACAACAAACAGCAAATGCAGGAGGCGCCATAGGCGCAAGCGAGGAAGGAGTTTGCGAACTGGAATGTGAATCCACAGAAATGATCAAGAACGTGGTCCGAGGGGTGCGGAGGGGGACACGGAAGGAGAGGGGGGACACGGCAGGCAGCGCAGAGGAGAGAGAGCCGGTATTTGAAGACCCTCTGCCTCAGAGCCAGTGACGGGGGGCCTGGTGGCTCAGGGGTCAAGCATCTGACTCTGGATTTCGGCTCCGGATGGGCCCCCGTCGGGCTGCGCACTCAGGGGGAGCCTGCTTGAGCATCTCTCCCGCCCCCTCTGCCCCTCCGGCTCACGTATCTGTCTCTCTCTCTCTCTTAAAAAGAGGAAAAAGAACTGGTTAAAGAGCATCGGGCTCCCTGCATGGAGCCTGCTTCTCCCTCTGCCTGTGTCCCTGCCTCTCTCTCTGTCTCTCAGGAATAAATATATACAATCCTTAAAAAAACAAAAAGAAACAGCAGCTAGGCTGGCAGCAGGACTCGAGCAGCAGTGGACGCCAAGACAGTGAGGTGAGTCCCCGTAAGGTGCTCAGAGGACAGTAACGGTCCACTGAGAACTTTTCACACTGTTTTCCAAAAAAAAAAAAAAGTGCAAAATAAAATTTTCAGATAGTTAACAGCTCAAATTTTTTTCAGATAAAATTTTGGAGACGTTGAGAGAGTTTGCCACTAGCAGGAACTTTTATTTTTTTATTTTTTAAAGATTTTATTTATTAATTCATTAGAGACACAGAGGGAGAGAGAGAGAGGGGCAGAGACACGGGCTGGGGGGGAAGTAGGCTCCATGCAGGACTCGATATCGTGTCTCCAGGATCATGCCCTGGGCCCGTGGCAGGTGCTAAACCACTGAGCCACCCAGGAATCCCCCTAGCAGGAACTTTTAAAGAACGTACTATAGGAGGAAAAAATACCCCAGAAGGAAGGGCCAGCCACAAGAAGGAACTGTGTGCAAGACACTGGCTTACAAGGGGGAAACTGAGTCAGCCTCGTCATCTAGGACAGCAGGAGCCCTGTGAAGTTGGAAGACTGAACCGGGAGCGACAGCATGTGGGGCGGGCGGCAGGACTGAGTCTCAGGGTCCTGAGCCCCTTGCGCTGAGACGCGGCACGGCTCATAGGGAGCTCTAGGTCGTGCTCAGACATTGAGGATGCAGGGAAAGTTTCCACGGGACCAGCAGAAGGGCTGGGGTGCAGCGTCTCCCGTGGGAATCCTACTTGTGCAAAGGCTGGGCACGGAAAGAAGGTCGGTGTGTCTGGCAACCAGTGACCCGGGGGACCGGAGGAACCCTCCGTGGCTTTGGAATCCTGTTACGGATCGTGGACCGTGTCCCAAGCACTGTAGTGTACTAGCTGGGAAGTCTCCGAGCTACACGTCGCACGATACCCATCCGTGAGTGGGATGGTCAGTTGCGTGTCCACTTGGCTGGTTCATTGAGCCCAGATATCTCGTCAAACATCGTTGTGGGTGTTGCTGTGAGGCTGTCTTTAGACGAAATGAACATTTGTATCAGTAGACTTCGAGTGACGCAAATTGCTCTCCATTGTGTGGGTGGGCCTCGTCCAATCAGTTGAAGGCCCGAATAGAACAAAAAAACTGACTTCCTCTGAGCAAGAGGGAATTCCGCCCGTGGATGGCCTTTGAACTTGAACTGAAACACTGGCTCTTCCTGACTCTCCTGCCTGTTGGCCTGTCCTGCAGATTTAGGACTTGCCAGACTCCAAGTTGACGCACATGAGCCAACTCCTCAAAATAAATCTGTCTGTATAAATATACACATCCCACTGGTCCTGCTTCTCTGGAGATCCCTGGCTGTTACAGGGCACGACTTACGCCTGGGAAGTAAGGGCTGTTGGGCCCAAGCTCCCCGGGGGCTCCGTCCCTTTCCCCTGACGCCCCAGCCCTCCTGAAAGGGAGCTGGGACGGCTTCAAGCGCAGTGGTCAGCACTGTGGCAGGAGCAGGGCCGGGAAGGGCTGAGGCGGGGCACACACATCAGCTGACACTTTGGACGATCCGATCCCTCTGGTTGCTGAGTTGAGCGTGGCCTGGAAGATTCTAGATCAGAACGGGGGGGCCAGTAGGAGGATGGTGGCTCAGACAGAGGGGCAGCACAGACACGGAGGCCAGGATGCTCCCCTCGGCTCTGGCTCGGGAAGCAGGTGGGCCCAGGGCAGGAAGCTTCTCAAGTTCCCGCGGGGCTCAGAGGAGGGTCTGGGGTGGAGATGTGAACGTGGTCCTGGTCCCAAGGGAGCAGGTGGGATCACCAGGTGAGAAGGTGGGGGGAGGGCAAGGCCGCCCCAAGCCCCTGAGGTCACCCCAAGTCCCCGCACAAGCGCCTGGCGTTCCTCGGGTGGATGAGCGCCTCACCGCACGGCCTGTTGCCCGACTCCCAGCAACCGTGAGTCCAGGAGCTGTGTGTCCATCTGTCCTCTCGAGGCAACCGGTACCACTTTGGCTCAAGTCCCAGCAAGGGCCCTTCTCCGCTCTGGTGCCACTGTTCTGCGGAGCCAGCCCCCCAGGCTATGCCCCACACCTCCAAGTCCCCCCAAGCCACCTGTGCCCCCGCTGTGCCCACGGGACTCCCAGCAAAGCCCCAGTGTCCTCCCAGCTTTGGAAGACTCCTTGGCCCCACGCCACCCTCCCCCTCCCGTTCCTCCTCAGCCCTCCTCGCAGCTGACATGCACCCCACGCGCCCCCACCCCTGCCCAGGTCTGTGTCTGCGTCTCGCATAGGGGTGGTCATCCCCCCTCACCGTGGCACAATCGGCCCCTTCCAGGCTGGCGTCCTAGGGGGTTTCTGCCACCAGCATCCAGCACCTGCACGGCGCCACCTGCCACCCTCCTCTGCACCCTCCCCATGCCAAGCGTCCAGGCAATCAGAGGAACATTCCTGCAGGGGGAGGTGCACCAGCAAAGCCTCAGACAGCCGTGCTTCTGCGCTTTCCTTCCTCTCAGGCCTTGCTCACTCCTCACCTGGAACACCCATCCCGACACCTCACACCGGGGACACCGAGGCCCTCCCACCCCGCGCTTTCTTTTTGCCGTAAATGGTTCTGGGCACCTTCCCAAGATGGACCCTCCGGTGGCCCTGGACCAATCATAGGTCCTCCCATCCCCTCCTCCAAAGGCACTGCGTCTCTGGGAGCCTGCCCCCACCCCCGTCCCGGCACGGAGCAGCTGGGTGACCCTGTCCCCCGTGCCAGGGCTCCGTGGTTGTCGTGCCCAAGGCCAAATCTCAGCATGTAGAGTCTCAAAGACACCTGAACTTTCTGGATGCTCAGGTCTGCTCCAAACAACCCCTTCCCACACCTGGGAAGCTCCTGGGAGCAGCTGCACCGAGGAAACAGCTGCAAGAAGCCCTCGGGGCCCCAGGGTCCAGGATGGGAATCGGCTCCCAGGGGGGCCCAGGCGGTGGCAGGGAAGGCAGGTGCACTCAGGGCTCCTCACAGCTCCCTCGCTGCCTGCACTCGTGCACACATGCGCACACACGCAACGCACGCACACTCGTGTGCACACCGATGCCTTTCCACTGCCTCTCCTGCACTGGCACACACACGCTCACTCGCACACTGAGACCTCAGTCCCGGGGGGTGAGCCCTCTGGCTCCCGACACCGCACAGGGCTCTGTACTCTCACGGGCGGCTCATGTGTCACCGTGTCACTGTAGCTGGCCTGGCCGGGGACCTTTCTAGGAGGCAGAGCAGAGCAGCGGGGAGCACCAGGCCCCGGGCGCAGATGGCAGGCGACCACGGCCAGCGTGTGCGGCTCTGGGCTCTGGGCAGGCCGTGTGCTCTCCTGAGCCTCGGTCCCTCGTCTGCGGGTGGGGCAGCGCTGGTCACCGTCTGGAAGTGTGGCAGGGATCGCACACGATGCCGCAGGGGAGTGCTCATTGGGCGTCTGGCCCAGGCCCTGGGAGGTCAGCACCCAACACGGTCATCCGTTCCTGCTGCGCCAGAGACAGTGGGGCCCCTGCCCCGTGGAGGCGGGGATGACTGGGCAGACAGAAAGGTGGCTGTGGAGCCCTGGGAGCAGTTCTGGGAGCCATCGGGGGTGGGGACAAGGCCTTGGAAGGAGACACTGAGCCAGGGCCTGGGGGCTGGGGCTGCCAGGAGCTCCCAGAGATGGGAGAGCAGGAGTGTTCCGGAGAGGAGCCAAGTGATTTAAGGGGAGGGAGGAAATGGGAGGGGCAGGAAGGGGGCGGGAGGGAAGAGGTCCCCACTGCCCTGTCCTGGGGCACTGCCCTGGGGCATGGGCTGTACTCAGCCATTTGCTCCTAGTGAAGAGGGGCCAGAGGGCCAGAGGGACGGACGTCACTGTGAGACAGGATTATAACAAGACTGACGCAGGCTCCCTCCCACTCCTGGACCGCTCACCCTGGGGAAGCCAGCTGCCCTGCGAAGGGAGTGAGGCCCCCCAACGACCCCCCAAGGGGGCTGGATGCTGACCGCCCCCCCAGGGCCCCCTCGGATGAGACCACAGCCCTGACGACAGCAGACAGCAGCATCCTGAGGGCCCAGGGAGGCCGGGCCTGGATTCCTGGCCCTCAGACACCCACCCGGGAGCGTGAACCGTATTGTCTTAAGCCCCTGAATTTTGGGGTAAGTTGAAATGTAGCAAAGGATAGCACGGGCGGGTAGGGCCTGACGTGGGCATGACGTGAGGGAGCAGATGTGGGCGTCTGAGGACTGGTGCTCGGGAGGCTGGAGCCAGGCCTGGGGTGCGGCTCTGGGCCACTCCCCAGAGAGCACAGCCGGCGCCCTCGCCCTCCCGAGCTGGGTGGGCTTGGTTGCCAGGGAGATGCTGGTTCCTAACCCAGTTTCCAAGCTGCTCAGCTTCCTCCCAGTGCATGTGGGTCAGCTTCACCCTATCAGGATCTTTGCAAACAAAGAATAATAATCAGTCCTGATTAGCAGCTGATTAGAGAGGGCTTTCTTGGAAGAAGCCTCGAGTAAGCACCGAGGAGTCCCTGTGCCGCTGGCCCTGCCCTCTGGAGCTGGGGACCAGGCTCTGATCTCCTTCCTCCCAGCCGGCCCCCCCCCAGCCCCCGGATCCTGGGGAGGAGCCGAGGCGCTCCCCCTGCCGGGCAGCCCAATCCCCAGCTTACCCTCAGGGCCAGGGTGATGCCGTCCCACAGCAGAGGCGGCTCCCAGGGGCTCAGGACCAGGGACAGCGTCAGGAGGCACCAGAGCCCCTAAGGCCACAGAGGCAGCGGGACAGGCGACTGGGCCCCGCAGGAGGGGCCGAGGCTGGGGTCCTGCCTGAGACAGGCTCCCAGAGCCGCCTTGTGTTTTGGCCAACCCTGTCAGAAGCCCTCCCAGCCGGCCACGGTGGGCGACGTGGCTGCAGTTCCCCAAAGACTGCCCTGCCTCATGGGGAGGGCCAGCCTCTCCGCCAAGGGGCGGCAGGGACACGTGTGCCACATGTCAAGCCTTTCCCGAGGCCATCCAGCCTCAGGGAGGGAGAAGGCTGCTGACCCCAGGGGCCACCCAAACATTTTTGGGGGCTCCCGACTGTTGTCAAGATAAAGTCCAAAGTCCCCTGCGGGGCCCACAGGGCTGCAGGGCTGAACCCACTGCCTCAGCTCCAATCACAGTCCTTTTTTCGGCCCCTTGGACCTGCCACCTCCTCTGGCACTCAGGCCCCAGGCCCCAGAACAGGAGTGTGTGGACAGTTGCATCAACTCTGGGATTGGGGCCCAGCCCGCCCCCTCTGGGGTCCCCACCCCAGTCTCACCCTGGGATCCACCTTGTGCCAGAGAGGGTGAGCCCCTCAGCTCATCGCTGTGGGCAGACACCCTAAGTCACACGGGGCCACCCCACAGGGACCCTGCGGTGCACCCTCCTCCCTGGTGGGCAGTAGGCTCTGACATACGCATTCAGGAGGCACTGTCCACGGCCAGCCCGGGGGACCCCAGGCCCATGTCCAGTGGCTGACATGACCAGGCATCAGACTCAGAAAAACACATTGAATCCTGGGAGGAACCACGAGTAAAACAATGTGCCAACCTGTCAAGCACGAGCACCCTGAACATATGAGAACTCAGCCCAAACGACACCCTGACCAGGACTGACGTCCTAACAAAAACAAAAATAGAGGGACGCCTGGGGGGCTCTGGGGTTGAGCGTCTGCCTTTGGTTCAGGTCATGACCCCGGGGTCCTGGGATCGAGTCCCGTGTCAGGCTCCCTGCATGGAGCCTGCTTCTCCCTCTGCCTGTGTCTCTGCCTCTGCGTGTATGTGTGTGTCTCATGAATAAATAAGTAAAATCTTTTAAAAATTTCAGTAAACTATGCTGTAAACAGATGACACCCATCGCGGCTTTCTTGTTCCACTGACAGAGCTTAGGCAGAGTAGATTGAGCAGGACTCCGAAGGGCCCTAGGACTTTCAGAATGGTCAGTGAGCACTGGCTTCACTGAGGGTCACCAGCTGCATTAGCCCCTAACAAGGGCGTCGGCTGGTAGCGGCAGCTTTGAAGCCAGGCAGTGACTTCTCCTCTCCAGCTACACCGGTCCTAGATGGCACCTCCTTCCAGTAGATAATCTGTTGCTTAGTGCAGCACCTTCAGTAATTATCTGAGCCTGATCTTCTGGAGAACTGGCTGAGCTCCGATGTCAGCACTGCTGGTTTGTCTTGTACTTGCCTGTTTGGAGACGACTTCTCACGTCTCTCCTTCAACCTCGAGAACCTCTGCTAGCTTACAGCTTTCCCCTGCAGGCTCCTCATCTCTCCCAGCCCTCCTGGAATTGAAGAGAGTGAGGGCCTCGCTCTGGGTTAGGCTTGGGTTCAAGGAAATGCTGTACCTGGTGTGATCTTCTATCCAGACCAGGAAGACTTTCTTCCTATCGGCAGCAAGGCGGGTCTTCTTATCATTCGTGTGTTCACTAGAGAAGCACTTGTGATTTCCTTCAAGAACGTCTCCTGCGTGTTCACAGTGTGGCCGTGTGGTGTAAGAGGGCTGGCTCTCCACCCGCCTGGGCTTTCCACATGCCTTCTCACTAAGCTTGGTCATTTCTAGCTTTTGACCTAAATGAGATGTATGACTTCTCATTGTACTTGAGGGGTCATTGTAGGGTTATTAACTGGCCTAATTTCAATACCAAAATATGACACAGAATCACAAAGTGAGCAAATGCTGTCGGAGAAAGTGTGGATAGACTTGCTGGCAAGGTTGCCACAAACTCATTTGTAAAAACAAACAAACAAACAAACAAACAAAAAAAACAGTATCTACAAAGCCCAATAAAACAAGGTGTGCCTGTCGGTATTTCTTGTTACAAATCACAATACCACAATGCTCTACTACTCTGACTCTTGGAGATTTTCTTTCTTTTTTTTTTCCTTGGAGATTTTCATAATGAAACGTTTACATGTGGAGCAGGGCTGGACCCTGTCCCCATGCATCTCCTCGACTACATGAGGAAAGTAAAAAAACAAGTTACCTAAACTTCTGTCACTAACTGAATCTGTTTTCTTTAAAGTTAGCACACAGAGTCCCAGACACCAGAAAGGGGATTCTGGGACCAGTCATGGGAAAACAGGAACATGGGGCACAGAAGAGCTTGATCCCAGGGCCCCGCTCAGCTGTAATAGTGTTTATTATGCAGTTTTGACCCAGTGTTGAGTCCCGGCTGTCAGTTCCCTCTAATGGGCACATCCCAACCACATCTCTCATCAGGCTTCCACACTTCAGACTCTGGTCCCAGGGCTGGGTACCAGACAACCAGGATCAGCCCCTGTGCCTAGAGATGCCAAAATTATTAAACAAGCCAGTCTTCAGGGATCGTGTAAAACCCAGCTACCCAGCCCTGATGGCCATTCAGTAGCCACTCCTGCAGCCTCCTGGCTGGCACAGCCCCTGGTGGTGCCCCTATTAGTCACAGAGATCTGACTTCCATCTTTCCCAGTGTCACCCTCCTGTGTCCCACCATCAAAAGAACTTTACATTTTATAAAACTGATGTAGAAGGACCAGTGTTCAGGTCCCAGTGGTGCTGCTTACCAGCTGTGTGACCTTGAGCCTGTTCCCCTTGGCTTTCCCATGTGAAGATGGGAAACATGCACAGCGTCAGTACCTGCACTAAGTGAGCAGGTGCAGGTAGAAATCTTGGTAGAATGCCTAGCTTCATAAACACTTACATGATTCCTCTCTATACCCCCAGCTCCTGGCATGGAACTGCACCCCCAACCTTGCCCTAGAGGTCATGCACACCAGCATCGTTCTGACTGGACATTGGCAATGAGCACCACACCACCCCCTTGCTTCCCTGATGGCTGACTTCCTTCTCAAGGTAAAGTCATTGCAGTGGCTAATGCTCCCACGGACTCCAGAAGAGCCGGATAAATCACAGAAACCATCTTGTTTAAACTCTAGAGAACTAGGGAAATAATAAAGACAAGAGGAATGAAAATCCAGACATAGCAGATCTGCAGACCAACCCTCTAAACAGCCAGTCTCTGAGTGCATGATGCCTTGTGATTGCTGAGACCCTGAGGATTTGACCTTGGTCAAGATCAAACCTCAGTCAAAGCCGAGGCCACCCCTGGGTGACAAAGAAACAAGCAGGCAAAGTTGGAGAGGTGAGAGGACTCCAATGTATGGTTGGTCTCATATAAATTTTGGAATCTGCTTATCAGTTTCCACACACAAGAAGTTAAAAGCACTGTGAAGCACTACTACACCCGCTGGAATGGCTACAAGTTTAAAAATTGACAATACGAGGGATCCCTGGGTGGCGCAGCGGTTTGGCGCCTGCCTTTGGCCCAGGGCGCGATCCTGGAGACCCGGGATCGAATCCCACATCGGGCTCCCGGTACATGGAGCCTACTTCTCCCTCTGCCTGTGTCTCTGCCTCTCTCTCTCTCTCTCTGACTGTCATAAATAAATAAAAATTTAAAAAAAAATTGACAATACGAGTGTTGGTAAAGTTGTGGAGCAACTGGAGCTCTCCTACAGCACCATTGGACACAGTGGGTAAGATCGACCCTACAACACCAGTGGCGACAATGAATAAGAACTCCTACAGCACCAGTGGAGACAGTGGGTAAGATTGTTCCTACAGCACCAGTGGAGACAGTGGGTAAGATTGTTCCTACAACATCAGTGGAGACAAGAGTAAGAACTCCTATAACACCAGAACTCCTACAACTCTTACAACAATGGGTAAGAATCCTACAACATGGGGTGGAGACAGTGGTAAAAATTCCTACAATATGGGTGGAGACAATGGGTAAGAACTCCTACAACACCAGTGGAGACAGTGGGTAAGGACTCCTACAACATGGGTGGAGACAGTGGCTAAGAACTCCTATGACACCAGTGGAGACAATAGGTAAGAACTACAGCAGCGGTGGAGACAGTGGGTGAGAAGCCTGCGGCGGCGGTGGGAGGGGAATGGCAGTCATACCACAGCTGGCACCCGCAAGTCTCAGCCCCGTGTTCACTCAGTGGACCTGAGGGCGTGTCTACCCCAAAGCACGTGTGCCGTGCGTGCAGAACAGCCTGCTTCATAAAAACCCCAGACTGGAAACAAGCCCAGTGCACCCGCATTAGATCAAACACCAGCCTGGAGTTCCCGCACCGTGTAACACCCCCTGGCAACAAAAATGCATGTGGACAAACCTCGGACACACGTGGCCCCAGGGTGGGTGGAAGTGGTCAGACACGAAGCAGCTGATACCGTACGAGGCCGTTTACATGAAGTTTGGAAACAGAACCAACGTATAGTATTCGGGGTCAGAGCAGTAGTTACCTTCAGGGCTGGACACTGACCGGGGGAGCCTTCTGGGTTCTAGAATGCTCTGTGTTTTGGTATGAGTGGTTGTTACTGTATATACATGTGTTTTCATCAACATGTACACTTAATGTTTGCACACTTAGCTGTATGAACATTTTATCACAATCATTTTCATGTAACAAAAAGACACGTGCAAGAATGTTCACAGACAAAAACCAAAAGCTGCCCGCAGCTCAGCAGCTGTAGGTTGGATATAAAAACCACGATGTGTTCCCAGGACACAGCAGTGTCCAGCACTGAAATGAAACAAAGGACATCGGGACTCCTGGGTGGCTCAGTGGTTGAGTGTCTGTCTTCGGCTCAGGGCATGATCCTGGGGTCCCAGGATCGAGTCCCACGTCGGGCTCCCCACAGGGAGCCTGCTTCTCCCTCTGCCTGTGTCTCTGCCTCTCTCTGTGTGTCTTTCATGAATAAATTAAAAAAAAATCTTAAAAGAAAAAAAAGAAGGACGTCTAAGCTCCACAATGTGGATGGACCTCCCAAGCCAGACCGCAGTAAAGTCCAAACAGGAAAGGGCACCTGCGGTCGGCCTCTAATTATACAAACAGGTTTCAGATAAAACCTTGTTTTTTAAGGCTAATAGCTTACAACTTTCCCACCTCACCCTCCTTCCTGCGAGAACCCTCCGTCGTGCACAACTTCTCCCCGCTTCCCTCTACTTGCTAGACGATGGGATGGTGCCTGAATCACACATCGCTTAATCAAGCCAGCGAGATCTTCACATTTACTCCATCAAATTGTATTTAACACTTAAAAATAAAACCACCAGTTATTAGGGGCCAGCAGGAGGCACCTCCACAGAACAAAGCAGGGGAGGCTCTTCCATAGGGAGAGGGGCGGGCTGGCAGGAAGCGTAGTAGCCCCTCATCAGCTGAGCCGTGACAGTCTCTCGTGGGGTTTGGGAGGAGGACCCCTCCCTGTGTGGGGTGGTTCAGCACTCACTGCCCGTGGGGTGCACCTCTCGGTGCTGGGCCTGCAGGTGAGGAGAGAAGTAGGGCTGAGGCACCCCTGCTGGCCTCCAGGCTCCACTCTTGGAGGGGGCGGGCTCCTTTTATTAATTTGCACACCGTGCAGGTGAAGACCTGCCACCACGGCTGCCACGAATCCACATGGTACCTCTCTGGGTCCGGTCACCCCCCTGGGGGCAGTGCAGCTGCTCTGCTGCTGGGAGGAGCTGGGCAACCCGCGAGGCCTGCGGTCCGGCCCCAGCCCGGAGCCCAGGGAGGGGGCTCGTGCTCAGCCTGGGGCTTCCCTGGCTAAGTGACCCCTGCCACGTGCAGACCCCTACCTGGAGCTCCGCCATCAGTGTCTATCTTCCAGGCCCCCAGGGCTTGCACACGCACACACATACTCCTTCCTTTGCAGGCGGTGCACAGGCCCAGGGGGGTAACTCGAATGGAAGACGGCAGCTGGGAGACCTGGGTGCAGGGTGCTGGGAGCCCTGCACGGCCTCCTGTTCCTCCCCCTTCATCCAAACAGTAGCCCGTGCACGTGCTCCTCAGCGCCTGCTGTATGCAGGTAATAGTTTCCTGACTCAGGACACAAAGAGCTTCTTCGTGCCTTCATGTGGCTGCAGAGAACCCCTGCCACATTCTTTTCAGTTTTTTTTTTTCTTTCTTTTTTTTTTTTTTAAGATTTTATTCATTTATTCATGAGAGACATAGAGAGAGAGGCAGAGACACAGGCAGAGGGAGAAGCAGGCTCCATGTGGGGAGCCCGATGCGGGACCCGATCCTATGACTCCAGGATCACACCCTGGGCCAAAGGCAGGCGCCAAACCGCTGAGCCACCCAGGGATTCCTCCCTCTTTTCAGTTTTTCTAACATGTCAGCGTGAGGGAGATTGATTTCTACCGAGACAACGTAAACAACATGCTCCATGTGCCCCCGACCGTGGATTTTCCCAAGGGAGCCCCAGTGTAAAGCACTGGCACCCCAGGCGTCTGGGGGCCGCCAAGGAGCCCCTCCGCAGGGGTGGGGGGTGGGGAGCAGGTCTCGGGGAGGCAGTGCCCAGGGTCCCTCCCTCGCCCCAGGAGCAGCGGGGCGGCCGGTGGGCGGGATGCTCTGACGGAGGCCTGTGCTCAGTGGGGTTTCAGGAGACCCGCGGGCGTGCTTACACGTGGGAGGAGGGGAACCAGTTAGCCACAGCTCGCCGTCTGCCCCAGCAGCCACACCCCGACTGCCCCCCCAGGAAGCGAAGCCAGGGGCCTGACGGGGTCCCGGGTCAGGTCCGCACAGCGAGTCACCTCAGCCAGAGCGAGCCAGGGTCCCAGCACTTCCACTACAAAATGCAGTGGATCCATCAAACGGAGTATTACCAGCGTTAAAGAGGAGGGGAAATCTGCCCCACGCTCCGACCCGGGTGCACCTGAAGGCACGACACTGAGCGAGATATGCCAGCAACAAGAGGACACACATTCCCGGTTTCACTTCCACGAGGCTGCGAGTCACCAGGCTCAGAGACCGCAGGGAGACGGTGCTGCCCGGGGCTGCGAAGGGAGCTAGTGTTTCCTGGGCAGAGCGTGGGTCTGGAACAATAGAAAGTTCCGGAGGTGGATGGTGGGGAAGGTGGGGCAACGGGAGCGCTGACAGGAGCTGCCGGGGGCCGTGGGCAGCCCTGCAGAGCTGGTGCCAGACACCAGGGACCCCCGGGGCCCTCCACGTGGGGCTCGCAGGGAACGGGGAGCTGGGAGTCCCGGGGTTGATATGGGGAGCCCGGGGGAGCCGAGGACTAGAGACAACTGGGGTGCGGATGTGTGCCAGGGGGTCGGGGACACAGGCTGAACGAATGAACGACTGCAAGCCCGAGGGAACCAATGGCTGAGCTTCTGAGACCCCGAGAGTCGGCTCACAGGCTCCTGGTGTGGCCTGTCCCCGGGCCGCCCCCACGGCTGCTTGTTTCTCAGGCCTGGCTTCCCGGGAAGAAGGGGGCTTGTGCCCCTTTACAAACCCCAGGAGCGGCCTGCCTGGATGAGAGAGAGAGACCCCACGGGAGAGACCCCTCACGGCCCCCTGCCCGCCGGGGTGACAGGCACTGGCCTCTGCTCCCGGGGACCAAGAGCATTAGCTGCAGAGAGGGTGGGGAGCTCCTCCCCGGGCAGCTGCAGCCCACACAGCCCCCCAAAGCCCCATTCCCCCGTGCCTGTGCGCAGCAGCCGGCCAGGTGCCCCTTCTGTCCATACAGCTGCTAGACCTTTGCTCTTCCGTCAGAAACACTGTCCACCCTTCTCCGGGTCTGGGTCTGATTCAACATGGGGAGGCTGAGGAGGTACAGAATAGGGACTCAGAGCTCGAGACAGAGCAGCACCGTCCCCCCAAGGAAAGCAGGGCCCACGCCCCCATCTCCTCTGCCAGGCCAAGAGCAAGTGCGGCCGGCCGGCATGCCCTGCCCACGGTGACACTGAGGTCTGAGCCAAGGCTGCTGCTGCCAGGGAGAGCAGGGTGACCCGCGGGCTTCTCTCGGCTGGAGGACAGCAGGCCTGGGGGGCGGGGGAGCCCCAGACCAGCAACATCCACAAGGCCATGCCCTAGAGCCAGGCCGGCCAAGCTGGGCGGAAGGGGCAGGGCCAGGTCCACACTGTGCAGGGCTCTGCGGGCAGGGGTCTGGGTCCCCGGGGCTGCCTCTGGGTGTGGGCTTGGCTAAGGGACGAGGGCTCTGAGCCCAGGGCCCAGGCCAGTCAGCATGTGGGCTCTAACACGGGCCTCAGCTGCCCGTGGGGCCACCAGCCCAGAGCCCTGACCCTGAGGGTGTCTCGGGAGCCGAGTCACTGCATTGAGCGTCTGCAGGAGGCACCACTGCCCCAGAAACCTGGGATAAGGGAGGGGCATGTTTTTGGACCAGAATGTCTGAAGAGGCCTGGGTGGGGAGAGGGATGGGCCCACACACTCCCCGACCTGGGGGCCTGGGGTCCCAGGGATGCCAGGTGTCTGCCATCAGGGTGTCGGGTAGGGGGCCAAGCTCCCCCGGCCTCAACGGACCTCGTGCACACACATGGGCCACCTGCTGCATCTGCATGGGCAGGACTGGACCCGCTCCTACCCTGGACGGGGCAGGGGGCACTGGAGCACCTGCAGGGGGGCGGGGCTGAATGGGGGGGGTAGCTGGGCCTGAACCCTACAGCCCCTTCAGCCCCCTCGGGCTGCTGAGCAGCAACAGCAGTTCATTTTAATCAGTGAAGTAGGCGGGATTGTTATGATCCCTGCAGGCTCCTCACAAGTGCTGGCCTGTTGGGGGGCAGGGGCACCGGGAGACCAGGGACACCGGGGGCAGGGGAACCCCCCCCCCTTCCTGGGAACAGCCCAGGGGCAGGGGGCGCAGCCTCCCCTTGAGGAATGAAGACGGGGGGTACAGAGCCATGACCCCCAACAGATGGGACCCTGGCTGGGGAGTGACCTCGGCCCCGGTGTGAGGATGGGTTGGGGGCAGCTTCCTCCAGAAACTGAGGTGGCTCTGGGGACAGTGAGAGGGCTCGGCTCCCGAGGACTCGAGGAGGGACAACACCTCGGGGAGGCCAAGACTTCAGAGAAGTGTCCTGAGGGACGGAGGCAGGCGCTGTGCTGCAGGCCCACGGGCACCGCTCCCAGGGCCGAGACATCCTCTGCCGACTCTGAGGCCCAGGGACCAGGGGGCAGTCCCGGGCTCAGGGGGAAGGAGCCAGGCCCCAGGCCCAGCTGGCCTCAGCCCTGCTACAGGTGGCCGCACAGAGTGTCCACCCGCCTGCTGACAGGGACAGTGGCCCCAGGGGAGCCAGGGGAGGGCCAGGCACTGAGGCACCAAGCCCCAGGCGGCTCCCCGATAACCCAGCCCCACTTTCCCATTGCCCCCAGTGGGGGGAAGTGGCTCTCAGGACCCCTTCAGGCCTGTGCCCGCAGAGAGAGAGCTGGCGGGCCAAGGCGCCGGGAAGACAGGCCCGGGGCGCACTCGCTCGCAGGCAGCTTCACCCCTCCACCACCTGCTCCAGCCAGCAAGCAGCACGAAGAGAGCTCCCCAGGGCAGGGGCACCCCAAGCTCGGAAGGACAGGGCAGGGGATGGGTGGTAGCTGGAAGGAGTCTGGGAGGTGACGTGTAAGCAGGTGAGGGGATGAGCCATGGGGATCTAGCCCTCCAGGCAGGGGTGAGGGGCGAGGGGACAGGGGACAGCAGAGGCACAGGTAGGACCCCCCCTGTGTTTTCATTTCATTTCATGCAGCCCTGGACAGTGGGTGAGGCTGACTGAGTCTCAGGGGACAGGTGAGTGATGTGCAACCAGAGGGTCCAGGAGGGCAAGGTCCGGTGACCACGTAGCCAGGGCCTGGTTCCCACGGGTCCAGGGGGCGGGGGGCTGGCCGGTGCTGCCCAGCCCCGGGCCAGGTTTGCTGGCCGCGCCCCCCAGCAGAGGCCGGGCCGGCCGAGCGTGCAGGGGGGCAGGACGCCCCCCGCGATGGCTTCCTGTCCCCCAGGGGCCTGAAGTCAGGGGGGAAATGGCCGTCCCTGGCCTGCTGCCTGGCACTGGGGTCAGTGTCAGGCCCATTGTTTGAGGCTGGAGCTGGGGGGGCCTCCGGGAAGCCCCTGAGATGGCCTCTGTCCCACTTCCCACAGATCCAGAGCCCGAGCGAGAGCCGGAGCGCGCAGACCCCGCAGCGCCCGGCGGGATGACGGTGCTCCCGGCTGTCCTGCTGGCCCTGCTGCTGTGCGGGCGGCCAGGTACCGGGCGGGCCACCCCTGCGGCGAGAGGGGACAGCTCGGCGTGGCCGGCGGGGGCCTCGGGGCACCCGGCCAGGGGGCAGGACTCGGCATGGGGAGAAGGGGGCGAGGCTGGAGTCTGAGGCCAGAGGGAGGTGGACGTGGGTCCCCAGACCCCACCTCTTTGAAAGGCAGGCTTCAGGGTTCCCTGCCTGTCCCCCCTCAGTATCCTCTTCTGTCAAACAAGCAGGGTTTATGGGGGGGGGACAGGTGCTGGAAGGGACAGGCCCCCACAGCCAGTGACCGGCAGAATTGGCAGGGCCACCAGCTGGGAGCCCACAGGGAGGACACAGTGGGGAGGAGGCGGCGGAGGGGGCGCCGGGCAGGGCGGGCGGGGACGCAGCACTGGGCCCCGGGCCGGCCGTGGGGGTTTACGGGCGTCCCTGTGTGGCACCGCACAGGGCGAGCGCAGGACAAGGAGGACGACGACGACGACGCGGACTTTGGGCTGGACGGCTACGACGACGACGACGAGGACGAGGAGGAGGAGGCGGCCAGTGTGAACGCCGGCGGCAGGGGCCAAGGTGCCCGCCCCCCCAGGGCTCAGGCGCCCACCCCTCTTTGGCAACACCGACCGAGCCTCCGCCTGTGACCTTGGCTTGGGGGGACAGGGGGCAGGGGAGAGGAGAGAAGAGCCCTAACGGCTCGCACCGGCTGTGACCCTCGGCTGCCACCCAGAGCAGGGAGCCCGGAGCAGGGGCGGCTTCTGGGCAGGGAGGCTGAGCAGGAGTTCCCGGGGCAGAGAGGGGCGCAGGGAGGCCCAGCACGGGAGACCCCCCAGCCTCGAGGCTCTGGGCTGGCGGGCAGGGCGGGGAGGGGAGGGGCTGGGAGGGGAGGGGAGGGGGGACAGGCCAGTCCTGAGGAGGGGAGCAGGAGGGCCTGGGCCTGACCCCCCCTGACCCCCCCTGCCCCCCCCCGTGCCCCCAGCGCTGCTGCGGTGCTACTCGTGCCAGTCCCTGCACAGCGGGGAGAGCTGCGGGCGAATTCAGAACTGCGTCCGCAGCCACAGCTTCTGCAAAGCCGTCATCTCCCACGGGAACACGGGTGAGCGGCCGGAGGAGCCCGTCCCCCACCCCCACCCCCACCCCCACCCCCACCCGGAAGGCCGGGCACCCCGGGAGGACCTGCTCCCCGCGCCCAGCCGTCCAGCCTGACGGCGCCTTCGTCGCCCCACTCCGTCCCTCCCAGAGTCGGGCCCTCTGACCACTTACTCGGCGTGGTGTGCGGACGCCTGTAAGCCCATCACCAAGACGCTGGAGGGGACCCTGATGACCCTGACCTGCTGCCAGTCGGCCCTCTGCAACCTCCCACCCTGGCAGGACCCCCTGGGCCGCGGGGCGGGTAGCCCCCAGGGCGACGCCGCAACGGTGGCCGCTGCTCTGCTGCTCAGCCTTCTCCCCGGCCTCCAGGCCGTGGGGTCCTGAAGGGGGACCCGCCCCCGCCCCCACCCATACCCCCACCGCGGCCTGGCTCACACCCTGGACGGCCAGCACCCTGTCCAGTGCCTCACCCACCCGGCCCCCGCCCCAGCTGTGGTGAATAAACCCGGAGCATCGTGCACGGTCCCACCAGCCCTGGTTCTGCTCAGCCCCTCGGCGTTTCCTATTTCCTGCCCCTCTGGCCTCCGGGCCACTCCTCCTCCTCTTCCCCCCCACCATTGCCGGGGGCAGGGTGAGGGGCCAGGGCCAGGCCTCGGGGGCTCCCAGGGCAGGTCCATATAGCCCGGGTGCAGAAAATACGCATCCTATGCCGGGAAGGCGGCCACATTCTCCTCCCACCCCTGAAACACCTCCACCCACATGACTGTTGCCAGGGTTCCTGAGATGAGGACTGGGCGGGGGGTGGGGGTGCCCAGCGCCCTCTCTAGCCAGGCGGCCACCACTGGCTGCTGGGCTCGTGGCCTTCCTTGACCGGTGCCCAACAGGACCCTGGGATAGGAGGGAGGAGGCCTGGGTCTGGGCCTCAGTTTCCCCATCAGAGCAGTATTGAACAGGCTTACAGGACCCCTCGATCCCCACCAGCTCAGCAGCCCCTGGGGAGGGAAGCCCTGAGGCCTGCCCTGTGCGTCAGGTAGCTCCGCAGGTGGAGAAGCCTCCCACTCTCCGCTTTCTTCTTTCCTTATTAATGAAAAGCTCAAGGCCTCGCTGGGGGCAAATCCCTGGGGTGGAGGAGACAGGGGTGTCTTTCCTCTCCTTCCTCCCTCCTGCTGCCTGGAATGCTGGCTGGGGCTCCGCAGCCACTTTGCACCATGAGGCAGCATGGAGGAAGGGGCAGAGATCGCTGGTGACCAGGAGCCCCACACTGCCTACCCCGGGACCCCTTTCCCTAGGAGGGAAACCAATGGCTGCGGGGTTGAAGCCAGTCACGTCTCTGCCATTGCCTCCTTGCACACTGTCACACACGCACTCTTGCAGGTACCTACACTCTCGTGTTCCCTCCGCCAGGGCGCACACTCACCGACACACGCTCACCCACACAGTGCCCACTAAAGCACAGCAGATAAAGCACAGCTCGGGGGTCACCCTGTCTGGTTTAAATGTTTCTTTAAGGCCACACCCCCCGCCCCCCCCACCTGGGTGAGCCGTGCCCTCCTGCGCTGTGACCCAGACAAACCCCTTCACCTCCCTACGCCCCCACTGCCCCAGCTGGGTCTCCTTGTCTGCTAGGTGGCAGGCCGGTGGCGCCCCAGCAAGCCCGACGCAGGGGTGGGGCCAGACGAGGGCCAGGACGCAGCTGGATCCCGGGCCAGGTCCAGCCCGAGGCCCCACTGCACTGTCCCCGGCACGACATTTAGGCCCAGGAAGGAACTGCCGGCCGCAGGTCAGGAGGTGGTTCGTGGGGCCACTGCCTCCCATCCAGCCGCGTCCTCCCGGCCTGGGAGCACGTCCTGCTGGGGCGCCGCATCCGTGTCCCAGGACTGCCATCGCCATGAGCGAGAACCCAGGGGTCCAGCGCGCTCCCTAGGGCTCTGGAGGTCAGAGGTCTGAAATGAAGGGCCATGTTCCTCTCGGGGCCTGTGAGGGTCCACCTCATGCGCCAGCCTCCCTGGGTGGAGGGAGGCCTGCGACTCGGCGTTTCTGGGATGGCTTTCCAGAAGACGTTAGAGTCTGAGTGAAAAGAGGGCCCCTGCCCACGCGGGTGGGCCTCATCCAACCCACTGAGGCCCAAATGGAACAAAAAGCCGGAAAGGGCAACTCCACCCTCTTGGAGCTGGACATCGTCCTCTGCTGCCCCAGACCCCGCGGCTCCCACTTCTGAGGCCTCCAGGCTCCAGCGGGGCCAGTACCCACGCTCCTGGGGCTACAACCTGGGACCCCTCGCCTCCACGCCCCTGAGCCAGGCCTATGCACGCTGAGGTCAGTGAGTTAGAGACAACCCGCAGGTGTGGACCAGCCCCATTCCCCAGACTCGCGCTCCAAGGGAGGGTGAGCGCTGGGGTAACCTTGGCAGCCCCAGTGCCCGAGGGGGAGTGCCTTCCGGGGGGGTCCTGTCACCCTCTGGCTCTGCCGCTGTCCCCTGCACCCCTGGGACCTGCCTGCACCAGGCACCCTCCCCACCCCCACCGCCGCCCTGGGGCCCTGCATCCTCAGTGGCATCTTCCTTGGAGGTGTTAGATACCCATGGGTCCCCAGCTGGTCAGAGCTCCGGGGAGGGAGGTGTGGTTAGGGTTGGTCCCTTAGGCACCACACCCAGCTCAGTGACAGTCAGTGGTGGGGTGTGGGCGCTGGCGCACCAGGTGGAGGGAAGGGTGTGTGCGAATTGGGGGACTGCCTCTTGGAGATACCCGAGCCCCGGCAACTCTGCCACCACAGGCTGAGGGTGACACAGGGGGCCATGCCCCGGGGGCAGGGTGGGGGAGCCTGTCCCTCCCCTGGATGGTTTGTCTCCCCTCCCCCACCGGCCCATCATATATTCAACCTGGAAAATCCCGGTTCTCTAGAAGCTGAATCTAGCAACAGGCAAGGCAAGGGTAGCTGAGGTGCACCCGGACGGCAGGAGATCTGCTAGGGGCCACCGCGGCTGAGAGCCACGCCTGACTTCGGGCTGTGGCCCCTGTGACCAGGTGAGCCCTTCTGCTGGGCCCTGGGCCTGGGCTTTACCCGCCGTGGGCCCGAGGCCCAGCACACAGCCGGCGCGGCAGGTGTCCGGCGGGGCGTCTGCTGTTGGGGGGTGCGGAGTCCGTAATGACTGGCTGACACCCGCGTCCTAGTCCCCGCAGACTGGGATGTGTGGGCTCTCGGGCAACGGGACTCTGCAGCTGTGATGCAGATGTGGTCTCTTGGGACGAGAGATTGTCCTGGATTAGGTCACCACAGAGGCCTTCAGGATGGGGGTGGAGGGAGATTTGAGGGAGAAGGGGTGAGGGGTGGGATGGTGGAGGAAGTGCTGGGAGCTGCGGGTCAGGCGGCCAGGAGGGAAGGCTGGAGGCCCTGCTCCCCTAGAGTGAGGTGCGCAGCTCCCCAGAGAGGCGGGCCTGTGGGGCACGCAGGGCACGTGCGGGTGGTCGGTGGCCGCACGGACTGGCTCAGGGGACGTGGAGGCGAGGGGTCCTAGGCTGTACCCCCAGGAGCCCGGGCCCATCTCCACATTCCCGCGGAGAAGCAAGATGAAGGAAGAGGAGAAACATAGGTGGCACCACCCCACCTGTGCCCACGATCCCCACGGTCCCGCCCATGCCGCCCTCCCCCCCGCCCCACCCGTGCCCGCCCTCCCCACACCCCGCCCGCCCATGCCCGCCCCTGAGGTCTGGGCCCCAGCAAGGGCCTCCTGGACCTCAGGCTCTGTGCTCTCCCAAGAGGACGCCTTGGCTCCCCTAGTCTGCGGGCTGGGACAGTCCCCAGTGCCATCAGCTCTGAGGAGCGGGAGACCCGTCTAATTGCACCCGGAAGGACCCCCGTCCTGGGAGCATGGAGGCCACCAGCCCAAGCACCGGGGTCCCCCGGGACTCGGCAGGGGAACGCTCTGGGTGGACTCCATCTCCTGAGCAAGCGCGTGGTCTTCGTGGCCGCCGTGGAGGCAAACTCCAGCCCAGCCTGAACCCTGGGAGCCCGGGCCGCGGAGCTCTTCGCCTCAGGCCCTGGGTATTCCGGGGCCCGACTTCCAGGTCCGGGGATTCACCCCGGGGCCCGGATCCTCGCTCAGAATCCACGGAGTCGGCTCCTCCAGGGACGCCGCTCCTGGCCCGAGACCTTACCCTGGGCTGCAGCTGCCCTCCATCAACCAGACCTCAGGCTCAGGCTGGCACTGGTGGGGGGCAGCCCCAGGGGACCACGACCCCCCGAGGGGCACTGATTCAGACCACGCCTCTCCCGGGTATGCAGACGGCACTGCTGCATGTGGGGCCCTGTGTCACCGGAGTGTCAGGGGGCACCCTGCCCTGCCGGAGGCCGAAGAAGGAAACTCCAGGGTTGAGGGTCAGCTCCGGCTTCCGGGAGCACCAGACCCTGGGGGCTGAAATGACAGAAACGTCCCATCCCACAGTCCTGGAGGAAGAAGGCTAGGATCAAGGTGCCAGCGGTACCAGTCCCTCCTGAGGGCTCTCTCCTCAGTGTGTAGACGCCGTCTTGTCCCCGTGGCCTCACAGGGTCATCCCATGGTGCTTGTCTGCGTCCTGGTCTCTTCTTGTAAGGACACCAGTGGGCGCGGATCAGGGCTCTCAGTGAATTCCTCTACCTTGATCACCTCCTGCAGCACAGTCACCCTCTAAAGTCCTGAGACCAGGACTCAGCGGATGGATTTGGGGGACACAATCCAGCCCCTAAGGAGGGCCTGAGACAGAGCTCCATGAGGGTGCACAGAGTGGCGTCAGGCCCAAGCTGAGCTTAAGGTGGTGATTGCCAGGCTGGGGGAGATGGGGCCTAGTGGTGACAGCCTGGCCCAGGTGGGGACCTGCACACAGATGGGGGGCCGGGGCACAGGAATTCAGCTCACAAGCACCAGACCCTGCCCAAGGCCTCCTGTTGGCCTCCTCAGTACTGTCCACCTGTCTATCAGGGTGCCCAGTGACCTGTCACGGCTGCTTGTCCTACCTATGGCCCCCACTTCAGACCCCCAGCAACCCCAGCCCCACCACCGGGATTCCCCGGGGTGCCCCCCTGCAGAGTCGGTGGTCTCTACGGTGACTGGGCTGGCTCCAGCCTCAGGGGCTGTGCTGCCCTGTGCTTGCAGACCAGTGCTCGCCCCACAGGGGCCCCTCCCGGCCAGAAGGACTTTCCTACCGGGGTCTTTCCCACCGCACCCCAGGCCTACTGAGAAAATTCATGAAAGGAAACCTCACTAAAAGGGAAGTCGGGAGTTTGGGCAGGGGGAGCTCTCATGCCCTCCCACCTTCACCAACCACAAATCCAAACCACAAATCCGATGGGAACGGACCGGCCCTCCCCACGCTACTGCGTTCCTGCTCCCTCACTGCGGGGCGGGAGGAAGGAAGGTTTCCTCCTCCCCTGGCAACAGTCCAGCCAATGAGAAGCCGTCACACATCCAGCTCCCAGTTTAGTCCAATGGGCTTTCAGTTAACAGCAGCCCCTCAGCGCTCCACTTCATCCTTTGCGGGGCACACCTGCCTGTGGTTTTGCTGGCTTTGGCTTGCAGTTCTCTGCCATTCCTGAAAAAACAAAACAAACAAACAAACAAACAAACAAAAATTTTTACTGGTAAAATAACTGGAAAATGTATTTTATTTTATATTTTTAAAATTTTTATTTTAAAGATTTTATTTATTAATGAGGGACACAGAGAGAGAGAGAGGCAGAGACATAGCCAGAGGGAGAAGCAGGCTCCATGCAGGGAGCCCGATGTGGGATTCAATCCGGGGACCCCAGGATCACGCCCTGAGCCCAAGGGAAGGGCTCAACCGTTGAGCCACCCAGGTGTCCCTGGAAATTTTACTTTTAAGCTGGAATCATGCAGAGGCCCCACCTCTGCCCTGGAATCAGCATCACGGCACCCCTGCCCCACCCCAGCCCCCTAGGAAGGTCGTGGCAGCCATGGGTGCTGGAGCCCCGCACTTTCCCTCCTCAAAGCAGCAAGGATGCTCAGCCTCCGTCGGCACACCCCTGACCCCGCGGCTACGCCCAGTCTGTCCTCCAGACACCAGAGCCCCTGGTCTGGACAGGCCTCCTGGGAAAAGTGTGTCCGGTGCTGGTGCTGCAGTGGGTGACCGCAGGCACCTGCGTCAGGTCCTCTTGTCTAGACTGAGAGCCGGGGGCACAAGGCACCCCTTCCAAGAGCCCCGCCTGCCCGTGGACAAGGAAGGACACCTGTGTACCACAGGCTGGTAGCACAGGACAGGGAGAGGCCGCAGGGCCTTGGCCCACCTCCAGAGCCTGCCCCTCACCCCAGGACACATGCAGGTCCTTGAACCCCCGAGGCTGCTCCTTAAGGGCCTAATGCTAGAAACTTCTGGAGCAGATGGCATGGGTCAAGGCTCTGCCCTGCGGCTTGGATGCTGTCGAGAATCTTCCTGGGAGGGATCCCTGGGTGGCGCAGCAGTTTGGCGCCTGTCTTTGGCCCAGGGCGCGATCCTGGAGACCCCGGATCGAATTCCACATCGGGCTCCCGGTGCATGGAGCCTGCTTCTCCCTCTGCCTGTGTCTCTGCCTCTCTCTCTCTCTCTCTCTCTCTGTGACTATCATAAATAAATAATAATAAAAAAAAAAGGGAATCCTCCTGGGAGCTACTAAGACAATGAGGAGCCCGTGCAGCCCCGGGGCTCACATGCTGGCCAGGCCTCCAGTCGGAAGGGGCCGCTTCCCAGCTGGGTGATCTCGGCAAGCCACGCAGCCTCTCTGGGCTCAGTGCCCTTTCCCACAAAACCGGAGGAAAGCAGGACCCATCTTCTAGGATCCCCGTGGAGGCTGCCAGAGGTACCGGTGCTCTAGTGCCAGGGGTGATGTGGTGGTCCCTGCTCTGACCCCTGGAGCTGTTCCTGGGAGGGGGCAGGGGGTCCAGGCTCTCACACTCTTGCCCGTCCCAGCATTGAGTCCATCCGGTCACCCCCCTCCCTTCTGCTCCCCTACAATGGCCCCTGACCTGGAGAGGACAAACAAGCACACTGGGCTGAGGAGCTCCTACCCAAGCTGTCTCACCACCCCTGGGGCCACCTCAGGGCCCTGTGTGCCCCCATCCAGTCCTGTCCCCCGGAGCAAGCCCAGGACCTGTCAGCTGGAACAAGGGGCGCAGACACTCCCTGGGCACTCAGCCCCTTCAGCCTCCATCCTCCCCAGGGGTCGCTGGGACTCCTCCCCTCTCCGGCCCACCCCTGGCTCCCTTGGGTCAGCTGCCATTGTCCACGCACCCCCCTCACCGCCACCTGGAGTGGTCTCAGGACTTCCTTTCTCCCAAAACAGGAAGCAGGTGGCCGCAGTGCATTTCCTGTCCTTGTTCTCCCTATGAGAACCAAGGATGAAGTGTTGATCCCAAAGCAGGACGTCCCTGAGGATGGAGCTTACTGAACGCTGGCCCTCTGGTGACCACCGAGTTTGCAGGAGCTGATGGATCCGGGGCCCACCTGGAGCCTCCCACCTCCCGTGTGGCTCGGTGTCGCCTGACACTCAGGCCTTTGGGCCTCCGGGGAGGCTCCCAGCTCAGACGTGTGTCCTGCCTGAGGGTGCACCAGGGAGGTTGCACAGGGCTCTGTGGGGGGCTGGTGGGGCGCTGGTGGCTGGCTGCAGGGTCTCAGAGAACAGGGGGCGAGGGTTGGGGAGAAGTCTCTGCATGGCTCCCCTCACCCCACATCCTCCCAGAAAGAGCCCAAGGTGAGCAGTGAACGCGTCCGGCCTGTGCCAGGACTCAGCTCTCCTCCCCGCCTCAGGGGACGCCCCTGGGGGACCCAGTACCAGAAACCCTGACCTGGGAGCATTCTCTGACGAGCCAGCCGTGGAGACGACGGCTGCAGGAAAGCCTTCCGTGCCAGACGGCTGCCGGCCACACGGTCACACAGCCCCACAGTCACGGAGAAAGGGAAGCCGCGCAGGCGCCACCAGGCCTCCGGGCCCAGGGCGGGCCTGACCGGGAACTGGGAGTCCCCACTGGAGGGAAGTGGGCAACGCCCCCTGGGGCCGTCCCCTGGCCTGCTGCCACCCTGCCAACACCCTCATAATGCCCCTCCCTGTGAGCCTGTCAGTGGGGCGCCCGTGTGGCACAGATGGGTGAGCATCGGGCTCCTGTTCTCATCTCGGGTCCTGATCTCAGGGTGGTGAGTTCAGGTCCCGGGTTGGGCTCTGTGCTGGGTGTGGATCCTAGTGATGAATGAATGAATGAGTGAGTGAATGAATGAATGAATGTTAAGCCTGTCAGCAGATGAACACAGGGAGGATCGCGTAATTGAAGAAGGAGCGTCCTTCCCACTCGGCTTGTCCCAAAGTGTAGGCTGGAGGGGTAAACGGGTTAGCTTTTCTGGGTAAACGGGTGTGACCCATAGTGGAGGAACATGCCCCCAGGTGAGGGACCAATGTTTCTTGGAAGAATATGAAACCCGAGGGCACCACTCCTGGGTCTCCCCCTGCTCGGCGGCCGAGGCGTCACCGAGCCCCTGCTTGCATCCCGGCCTGTGTCGGGACGGTGGTTCTGGACGCTGGCTGCTCGGTAGAACCATCTGGGGCGCTCTCAAGTTATACCAGCGCCACTTGGGACCTCTGGAGGTGGCATCGGTAGCAGCTGGAGCTCTGCGGGGGTTTCAGAGATGGCCTGAGCAGCGCACCTGCTCCACGGGGCGTGCCTCCCGACTGTGGCGGCCACTGGGGGCCTCCACGGCCCCAGGGCAGGCTTCACCTGCTCTTACAGGGCACCTGCAAAAAAGGTTTTTTAAAGGACTCTAAGATGATTCTAAGTGACCGTTTTACTGCGGTCCAGAGTGAGATGCTGTCAAACAGCATCACTCGCCACAGAGACAGCGTTCGTAAAAGGAAGCGGCCGTGGACGTGGGAACCTCATTCCGCCGTATTTCAAGAACTTGCCCCCCACCCAGCTGTGCAGAGCCTCCAGCAGCAGGAGGGCAGGCTCCCTAATAGCTCAGGTGACCCGTGGCCAGTGTCAACCAGAGGGCGCCTTCTGGGACCAGGGCGTGGACATCATGTTTTTGCAGCCGCAGGCTTCCCGGACTAGAGTCCGTGTGAACACGACCCTGATCCCGCAGGGACCAATCATTTGCGTGGCCGCCCTCACTGTGCAGGTCTGCAGCGCCACCTGCCCCACGCTCCGGGTGGGCCTGGGCCTGGGAAACCCGCTAACCAGGAGAGGTCAGGGTATGTCACACACTGGAATGTGCTCTGAAAAAATGGCAGGGCGGGGTGGGGGAGTGTGGAGGTTGGGGAGGCTGTGGTGTCTAGAGCCTGCTGCCCTCCCCAAGTGCCGGCGGCACCTGCGTCTTGCTTCTGAGCCACAGAGTATGGCGGCGGGACAGACAAGATGTCACTCCTGCAGTTGGGTCGTGTTGTATGATGGTGACCAGCGGTCACTCCTGTGGTTATGTTGTTGTATAAGGAAGGTCACTCGCAGTCACTCGCACTATGTTCCACGAGACACACCCCCGCCCCAGACGCGAACAGCCACGCTGGGAAGTGCCCGCGGAGGGCCCGGTGGGGGGGTGCCAGGGCCCACCTCAGCCTCCAGCCAACAGCCAATGAGAGGCAGGCCCTTGGCGGCGCGGCCCCAGGAGATGGGTCCTGCCAACCGCCAGGGGAGGCGTCACTCGAGCCTCCCGCTGAGACCGCAGCCCTGGCGCGGCCACGGGAGGGCAGCCGAGCCTGGACGCCCGTCCCCCCGCGAACGGGGGATCAGCAAGCGTTGTGAGCGGCGCAGATGGAGGGAACCAGGAAACGAGTACACGTGGGGTGGTCGCCGGGCTCCGAGGAGCTGAGCGAGCAGGCGGGCGGCAGGACGGTGCGGGGCGGACGCGGCGGGGGCGCCGGGGCACCTGCTGTGCGGAGGGGCGGGGGGAGCGAGGGGCGGGGCCTCGGGGGCGGAACCGTCCGCGGCGTACCACCGGAGGCCGGGCGGGGGCCCTCTAGAGCGGCGCCGGAAGGGGCGGGGCTCCCTGGGGAGAGCGGCGCCGGAAGGGGCGGGTCCTTCCGGGGGGCGCCGGGCCCGGCCGCCGGCGCGGGGGCCGGGCTGCGGCGGGGCCGGGCGCGGGGGTCGCCGGTTCCCGGACCCCTGGCATCCAGCCGGGGGGGCCGCCGGTTCGTCCCGGGCCCCGCGGGGCGGCTGCGGCGTCGCCGGTCCCGTTGCTGGGCGTCCTCCGGGCACCGGGCAGCTCGAACGGGGCCGACCGGACGAGTATCTAGGACGATGCCCGAGCAGCAGCCGTGCGGGCGCGGGCGCCGGCGCCCAGCTGGGGCTGCGGGGCTGACACGGCCGAGGCCCCGGCCCGCCGCCCGCCGCCCCTCGGGGCCCCGCCTGCAGGAGCCGGGAGCGCGGAGGAGCCGGCCGGCAGCGGTGGGTACGGCTCCGGCGTGAGGCGTCCCCGCGGCGGCTCTGCGCTTGGCTGTCTCCCTGCCCACCGGACACCGGCCTCCGGGGTCGCTCGGGTGCCGCTGGGGGCCCCTACTTCTGCACGCCCCAGCCCCTGGGCCTCCGGAGCGCTGAGCCCCGGCTCCCGCCTGCTGGGCACCGCAGCCTGCCGGAGCCGGCCTGCAGCAGGGCCCGGGGCGACGTGGCCCGGGGCCAGCCTCCCACCCCCCTGCCCCCACGCCCTGGGCTCCCCGCCTGTGCCCGCGGGAGACGAGGGAAGAAGCCCGGCCCCTCCCCGGGTGGAACATCACTAGGGGGCGCCGGGCCGGCTCAGTCCGTGGAGCCTGTGACTTGACCTCAGGGTCTTGAGGTCGAGCCCTATGTTGGCCATAGAGTTTACTGAAGAAGAAAGAGAGAAAGAAAAGCAATGGTGTTTTCACGCACAGCAGTTGGATAGACGCAGATTAAAAAGGTGAATCTGCATCACCGGGAGTGTTGCGACCTAGGGCATCACGCAGGCCACGGTGCCCTTGCTGAGAGCCCGGTTTGCAAGGAATGTTGGGAGGATCGGGATCGGAACAGGACCAGCCTTTGGAGCTTTAAAAAGAAAAAAGAGGCTTTTTCTCCGTCTCCTGGAGATGCCTTCCAGGAGCACGTGGAGAGTGAAGTGTGCGGAGGCCATGCTGGGGTTCCGTTAGCACAGAGAAGACGCAGCTCAGGAGCTCAGGGATGATGCAGAAACAAAACAAACGAGGGATCCCAACCAAGGAAATAGGAGCCGTGTGGGTGATGCTCCTGCCAACCCCGGGGGCTGCTGGATCCCACCTGAATTTGTAGCGGAATTGGGCGCCCCCGGGGGGGGGGCAGGGGCGGTGCCAGAGGGCAGGCCAGGTCAGGGTATAGGACTCTTCAGTACAAGGGAGGCCCCTGGGGACCGGGGCAGGTACGTGGTGGGGGTTTGCGGCCGCTGTTCGGAGACGGGCCATGGGAGGAGGGCAGGGGCGCCCCTAGGGAGCCAGCCCCAAGTTTGGTCCATCTCAGATTCCAGGCTCTAAGTGATAGGAGGGCAGCTCCCAAAGGGGGGATGCAGGTGTGTCCTGCAGCCTGTAGCTCCAGAAGCACATCGTCTGGTCCCAAATACACAAAGTGGAGGAGGAGGGGGGGAATGGGGGGAAATCTCCAATGTGGGGACCACACAGTTGTTGGTCCCCTGGACACAGGCATGGAGACCCCGTCAACCAGGAGAGGGTTAGGGCGAGTGTTCTGTTTGGTCACGTCCAGTGTGAAAGGCTCATGTCCAAGGGAACACACGGACAGGGAAGGGGCCAAGGTCCCCGGTGGCACCCCGTCGTCCGTCCCTGAGCTCCCCCGTACCGCAGGAGCCCACAGCTGTGTCCTCCCCACACACGCCTGTGATCTAACCTTCACGGTCTGGCTTCTCCAGCAGCACAAGGATTGGTGGCGTCCCCTCTCCAGGGCAAGCTTTCTGCTCCGGAGCTCTCGTTACAAGCTCGGGAAAACGAAGAGCTGCGTCTAAAGGGAGAGCTTTCCAAAGAAGTGGGGAGTCCAGGCCCTGGCCTTTCTCCCTAGCCCTTCCTGGCTTCCGGTGGTCCTTCCTCTCTGCTGGGAACAGAGAAAGATGGAGAAGCCCACGGGCAAAAAGGCGGCACAGACCCCAAAGGAAGAAGTAGAGGTGCTGAAGGACGCTCCCAAAGAAGAGAACGTGTTTGGGGGGAAAAAGCCCAGGAGGTCGTCTGTGGCGAGGAAGCACAGCAAGGAAGCCAGCCTGAGCCCCGAGGACGAAGAACACTTATTTGACGCCTTCGATGCTTCGTTTAAAGATGACTTTGAGGGGGTCCCTGTGTTCACTCCTTTCCAGAGAAAAAAGCCCTACGAGTGCGGGGAGTGCGGCCGCGTCTTTAAGCACAAGACAGACCACCTCCGCCACCAGCGGGTACACACGGGAGAGAAGCCCTTCCCGTGCGACGCGTGCGGGAAGACGTTCCGGCACAGCTCGGACGTCACCAAGCACCACAGAATCCACACTGGGGAGAAGCCCTTCAAGTGCAGCGAATGCGGGAAGGCCTTCAACTGCGGCTCCAACCTCCTGAAACACCGGAAGACGCACACCGGGGAGAAGCCGTACGAGTGCCAGGAATGCGGGAAGACCTTTGCCTACAGCTCCTGCCTCATCCGCCATCGGAAGCGTCACCCGCGGAAGAAGCACTGAGTGTGGGAAGCTGCCGAGCCGCGGCCTGTGCCGATGGGGCCCGTGGGGGCCGCGCGCCCGCCGTCCCTCCTGAGCGCCCGATGGGTGCCGGGCGCCCCGAGCCCCGTGCACCTGCGCGCCGCCCCGCGGTCATCAGGAAAGTCGGCCCGCACAGTAAGCAAGTGCCCGAGCGTGGTACAGACCTCTCCGGTGCGGAGCGGCCCTGGATCAAGACCCCGTGATAACGGGGGAGGCACCTGTGGCCGCGGCACCAGAGACGGGTATCCCCAGCTGTCTGGGCCCGGAGGCCGCGGCTTCCGGGGAGCGGCCCAGCACCTGCAGCCTCTGCCCGTGGCGTCCGCTCTGCTTTCCGCCCTCTCACCTGCTCCTTGGGGGACTCCAGTCTGCAGACTGTGGACCTGCCTGGCCCCGAGCCCATCCCTGTGCACCAGGCAGGAGCCTGCAGCACTGAGCTAGACAGCAGTGCTCCGCGGTCGGTGCCCCGGTGCCGCGAGGCTGGCCGTGGTGACAGTCCTGCGGTTTGTGCCCCGGCTTCCCCCCTCCAGCCGTGCAGCACCAGCCCTGGAACCCCTGCCCTCACCCCGTGTCCCTGGGAACTGGCCCCTCCTGCCTCCGCCCAGCCCAGCCCCTGCCACGGTGAGCGGCCTGATGCGCTGTGTGGATCGCCCAGGATCTACGGGCTGCCATCGCGGGCGATTCCTGCCCTGGACATGTGGGGGCCCCAAGGATGTGAGGGCAGCTTGGGCCAGCCTGTGCCTGCCATGGGGGTGTCCAGACGGGAGCCAGTGCGCCCTGCCCCCCAGGGGTCAGCGTCCAGGTCAGTTTCACGTCTTCACACCTGGTCCCCAGGCCCCATCTCCTCCCCTGGGCGAGTCCCCACCCTGTGCCCACCCTAGGCTGCCCTCCGGGAGTGGTCCACATGGGGCTCCTCGCTCTGCAGAGAGCTGCCGGAGGTCCCAGAGTTTCCAACAGTGCGAGGAGGGTGAGGTGACAGTCACCTAGGAGGCAACAGGGCTTTTACTAGGAAAATGATGCACTTTCAGGTGTTTGGAGCCCCAGAATGGCCTTGGTCTGGGGAATACGTCCTGCAGGAAGGTCCTGAATCGAGAGAGACATTTCTCCATCAGGTGACAGATGCCAAAGGGCAGATGCTCCCGGCGGAAATGCTTCTCCAGGTTGGTAGGTGTTTGCTCCTGTTCTTTCTTTCTTTCTTTTTTTTTTTTTTTTTTAAAGATTTTACTTATTTTCTCATGAGAGACACAGAGAGGAGCCACAGGCAGAGGGAGAAGCAGGCTCCTTGCAGGGAGCCCGATGCTGAACTCGATCCCGGGACCCGGGATCACGCCCTGAGCTGAAGGCAGACCCTCAACCGCTGAGCCACCCAGGCTGCCCACTCATGTTCTTTCTAAAAGCTGTGCTGTATGACACCTGAGCTGGGCACCCCTGCCCCCCAGCCCCCGGGCACAGCAGGCCCTCCCACACCCGACTCAGATGGCCCCAGGTGGGGCAGGAGATCCCGGGGGGGGGGGGCACAGTGTATGACCCCGGATGGGAGTGTAGCTGTCATGGACGTTCCTGGGACCTTTGGCAAACCTTATGTTCACGCTGTCCACTGGGTGGCAGGGCTGCATCCGTCTCTGCGCTCCGTGCTTGGCTTGTGGCCTGTGGTCATCCTGGGCCTCATCCTGGTTGTCAGAGACGCACACTAAGGGGCACGAGGTCTGCAATTTACTCTCAGATGTTCGGCAGAGACAGTGAGGAGACGTGTGCGAGCACCGGGTGCGAGGAAGCACACTGCTTGGGTGTCAGCGGGTCCTGCGTCCAGAGCACGGTTGGCAGACGCTTTCTGTAAATGCCCAGGTGGCAACTTGTCGGCTCCGCGGCCCTGACGACTGTCACCACTCCTCTCCGCTGTGACCTGGGGCCACAGTCCCCGATGACACAGAAGTGAGCGAGTGTGGCCGTGTGCCAGAAAAGCTTCATTCACAGAGACGGGCGGTGGCCAGAGGGGGCCGCTCTAGGTGAAGGGTGCGTGAGGGTCAGAGGTCCCCCCCCCCCGGCCGAGGCTGTGCTGGAGGCCCGTGGAAGGAGACCCGGGGGGGGGCTGCGGGGGCTGTGTGCTCGTCCCGGGGTGCCGGAGGACGGGGTGGGGACGCTCACCCTGGGTGGGCGTCTGGGCCCAGAGGTGTCCGCTTTGCCTTAGCCCGTCCTGGGACGCGTGTGCTGTGTGACAGGGGTCACGTGTTGCAGCACGTTCCTGGCCGCCAGCTTCCTGGGCACCACGACCTCACGGTGAACCCAAGAGAAGGGTCTCCTACGGGGGGCACGTGGGCTCTCTCTGGTTCAGGGCGTTACAAATAGTGCGGAGATAAATACCTTTTCTGTATTCAGGGGAGCAGGATGGGTCTCCAGACACGGAACGACAGTGGAGATGAGCCTGGCCGGCACCCTCCTCCGGGCTGTGGCGGTCGGCGCCCCGGCAGCGCACAGACGGCGGGCTTGGCCTCCTCTCCAGCGGCAGGCAGGTGCGTTTTCGTCCGTGCCAGTTTGTTAGGAGACAAAGAAATAGACTCCCACCCAATATGGCTTTGCTCTCTGGAGAGGAGGTGGGTGGTGAAGAGCACAGGGGTTAGTGACTTTGCCCACGTGGGACCTGGGGCCTCTCTTAACCTCGTGCTGCCTCAGTTTCCGCAGGTGTGATGTGGGATGCTGACAGTGCTTAACCTGACTCGGTGACTCACGTGAAGTCCTCAGGGCACTGCTGCTTCACCCCAACTGTTTTAAGGATGGTGGCTCTGGGGGTGCCCGGCGGGCTCTGGGGGTGGAACCTGCGACTCTTGATCTCCGGGTTGTGAGTTCAAGTCCCACACTGGGCGTGGGGCTTCTTGCCGGGTGTTCATGTTTGTAGCGAGGCGTGGGAGGTGGCCATGTCCGCCAACAGCGCTTGGCGCCTCTCCAGGAAGACCACAGTTGACTTCACCTGCATCAGCAGGAAAAGTGCAATGGGAAAATACTTCTTTTAAAATGAGACTTGGAAGTCTTACAGTCATGAGAAAAATCACGAAATCAAACTCAGATCAGTTGGTGGTCTTGTTTGCCTTGGCACGGCTCTGGCGAGGCAGGGGCCATCTCCTGCACTCCCCGCCACCGCATCCCCACCACACACCGAAGCCAGATCTTTCCCGTGAATCTGTTTTGAGGGTTTCTCAGTTCAAATGAAGCTCCCATCCTAGGAAAAGGAAAACTCTCCCAATAATGAGACTCAAATGAAAAGACATAGCGAAGGCTCTAAAATACTGAGACCTTGCTGACACTGAAACAGGATTGGCCAGAGCTTCCCCAGGAGCCGTTAAAGCCACGTGGGGACATGTAGCCCTAAGCACTCAGGCCTCGTCAGCAGAGCAGCTAGAGACCAGAAGCTGAGCCTCCGGCTTGAGAAGTTATAAAAAACACAGCGGAATAAATGCAGAGTGACAGAGTAGCAAAACCAGTGTGTCGGAGGCTGTCGTGGGAAGGAAATGGGGGGCCCCGTCCTGGCCGGCAGTCCAGCATGGGGCCACGAAGCCACAGGAGCAAACGCGCCACCACAAATGCTGAGAAGTGACAGCAGGGGCGTCAGAGATCAGAAAAGAGAAAACTCCGTGCCAGGGAACGTGAGCAGATGAGCTGTGGAGGCCGCCCGAGAGCCAGCGGCCCAAAGACCCGTAAGCGCTGCACATGAGTATCCGGAGCTTATAGCCACCGCCCGCCCCCCCCCGCCCCGCCCCACCCTGCCACCAAGGATGCGAGTCCAGATGGCGCACAAGTGAGTTCAGGCACCTATTCCAGTCTCCTTCGGGCTCAGAGATTGAAAAGCGGAGACACCTCCCCTTACTTTATGAGCTGGGACAGCTGTGAGTGTGTGCTCACAGCCGCAGGGGCTCAAGCCTGGAGCTGGAAACTGCCTCCAACGCGGCAGGAAGGGATGGTGGAGTGGGGCCAGAGGTTCTGTCAGGAAGGCAAGTCAGGCTCAAAACTGATGTGTCACATCAACAGATTGGGGGAGGGGCATATTATCATCTTTTATGTTTTTAAAGATTTTATTTATTCATGAGATACACACAGGCAGAGGGAGAAGTAGGCTCCCTGCGGGGAGCCCAATGTGGGACTCGATCCCGGGATCCCGGCCCGAGCTGAAGGCAGACGCTCTACCGCTGAGCCACCCAGGCGCCCCCCATATTATCATCTTACATGTTGTGAAACTATGTCCCAAAATGCACCATCCTAGAATAGTCTAAACCCGGTAGAGAACATCTACCAGAACCTGGGACAGCACTGCAGCCTGGGGTCCCGGGTATCTGTGTCCCCTCCGAGCGCAGGAGCCAAGAGGCCCACCCTCGGGGCTCCCCCCGCACCCCCCGCTCACGCTGCCCAGGGGCCACACGAGGACGAAGAGGCACACCTGAGATTATAATGGAAAACCCTTAGTGTGTTTATCAGCAGATGATACCACGTCTACGTCTACTAGAATCTGAAAATCGACCCCAAGTACGGAGATTAGTAAGGGCTTAGGCTTGCCGGGGCAAGGGTCAGAATCCGAATTCCCAGAGGCCCAGGTGCAGAAGCAGCGAAGCAGGAGCCCCCGGGCGCCGTGGCCTGTGGTACCCCCCGGACGAACGGACACACGGTGCGCGGAGCCCAGACGCGGGGACAGCATTGGCCTGGACAGGGAATGAGGCCCAGACGGTGACGAGCTGCTGCCGAGCGCGAGAAGCCGGCCGGTGTGGCCCCGGCTCGGAGGGCCCAGAGCGCCGCGCACAGCAGCATAGGAGAGTCCCGGGCGGACAGCGCGGGGGGACGGACGCAGGGTTCCTGTTGGGAACGATACAGAGGCTTCGGGTGTCGGTGTCGGCGCGGGGGGTGCCCAGCATCGCACTTGCTGCTGCTGCTGTGTTCACCACAACAATGAACAGCTCGTGTATTCCCCACAGCGGAAACAGCTACTGAATCTGCTGTGCTGCTAACAAAATGCAGTTTTAAAAGGCCATTGATTGGGCAGCCCCGGTGGCGCAGCGGTTTAGCGATCTTCAGCCCAGGACGTGATCCTGGAGACCCAGGATCGAGTCCCAGGTCGGGCTCCCTGCATGGAGCCCGCTTCTCCCTCTGCCTGTGTCTCTGCCTCTCTCTGTCTCTATGAATGAGTAAATAAAACCTTTAAAAAATAAAAAGCTATCAATCTATTTTTAGCAACAAAAGTAGCGTTTCTTGGCAAGTTAAGGATGTGCCATAGGGTGCTAGCCCAGAAACTTGGGTCATCAGAATCCCGTGGGGGCACTCTGGTACGTGCGCCCAGAGTCTGTGCAGCGATCTGTAGAGCGCGTGTGGGATGTCAGGAAAATCGAAATAACCGACACGTATGGCAGCAGCGAAGCGAGCAGATGCTCGTCCACGTCTGTGGCTCAGAAGTCAGTCGCCGAAGATGCTGCTGATGAAGCGCAGAAGCCGACGGGGCGGAGCGGCGGCCCGCGGGGACCCGGCGCCCGGCTTGGGCAGCCCCCGTCGTGTCACGTTCACCCAAGGGCTACGTGCGTCTGCAACACTCCTGTTCTAACTTGAACTTTGCAGGGCACGAGCGCTCTCCTCCCGGGTCTGTGGGGGCTCAGGCCTGGGGTGTGTGGGTGGAGCCCCGGCCAGTCCCGCCTCCAGGCCGCTGCAGCCCTCCCCACCTGTGTGCTCGCAGCTTCCCTGCAGCCAGCCAGGTGATAACTGCGTTTCTTTGTTCAGAAGGTGTTTCTCGTCCTTTCTGGCCGTGAGAGCAGCTCACCTGTCAAGAAGTTCCCGATGAAGCGTGCATAGAAGGGGACCTCCCAGCTAACAAGGTTCCCCAGTCCTGAGCCCCGAGGAGGCGCCCAGGCCAGTGAGGAGGCGGCCAGGAGGCCCCTGGGTGAGCAGAAAGGCAACGCCCGAGGGCGGGTGGGGTCGGCCCCGGCCAGGAAGTCCACGGGGGGCGGGGGTGCTGCAGGTGGGCCCCGTCTGTCTCCCACCTCCTCCCAGAGCCCCGTGAAGGCGCTGAATCCCCCAGGGGCCTTGGCCGCTTCTCAGCCGCTCCAAAGGCCACCACGTCCGCCTTGCTCACCTTGCACGGCTGCCGGCACACCTCTGGCCCCGCCCACCCAGGAGGGGCAATCCTGAGCCCGCCCAGCCTGGGAGGGACCCCACCAGCAAAGTCAGCGGCTTCCCTGGAGTCCTGGGAATGTCCCAGAGAAATGCTTCTTCCACATGGGAACCTTTGGGGTGCCCCCCGCTGAGCATGGTTCTTGTTGCCGGAGGGCAGTTACAGCAGCGTCCCCGGAGCACCTCTGCACCTGGCCCCCGTGGAGGGCGCTGGGTTGGCGGGGAGCCACGGAGGACCTTGAATGGAACGGACACGGGGAGGCCTGCAGATGTCCCAGGGACATGCGGTTGATCGCCCTTCACGCTGGGATCTGCCCTACGGGCCTCATGCCGACCTCGATCTGAGGGAAAGCGGGAGCCAGTGCTGTGGGAGACCGGACAGTGAGTCCACACCGCAGGCGGGGCTCTGCTTCCTCCCCTCCCCACAGACTGGGGGGCTGACCTCTGGTCACCCTTGCCAGGTCCTCTGCATTCCTGGGGAGCTGTAGGCACCAGGGTGTCACCTGGACTTGTTTCTAGTGACCTCTCGTGTCCATCCCGAGTCCGGACACCAAGACTTGTGACCATTCCTTTCCCCAAGACACGCTGCGGAGGACGGCTGGACTGGGGGCAGCCTTGCGGCCTCGGCTCCAGGGAGGACAGCCCAGGGCGCCCGAGTCCTGGTGCTCATGACAGACGCCTGTGGCACTGGGGACACATGGACATTTGCTCTGGAGCAGGACAAGTGAGGGCAGGTTCGCAGCCAGGTAAAGAAGGTGTCCCCAGGGGCCAAGGGAGCAGCACTGGGACCGGAAAGGGAGTAGGCTGAGGGCCAGCGCAGGGTGGGAGCAGCCACGAAGATGATGGGCAGGCTCCGTGTCTCCTGCCTGAGGACACAGCTCTGCTCCGAGCCTCCAGGGACCTCTGCACTGAGCTTAGAGATCATGTCTCCCGCGTCCGCCTCACAACTGCCTGTTCCACAGCCCACAGCGCCAGTGGCCCTCTTGACCAGAGTCCTGCCAGGATCCAGGCTGGCCTACGGGGGCAGGTGGACGCTGCTGCCCGTGGTTGTCTGCAGCCTCCGGAGGCGTGGGCTTCCGAGGCCTGTAGGGTGAGCACCCAGGGTCCCTCGGCCCCAGCGCACACGTCGCCCCCAGACTGGGGTCCACACGAGTGCCCCGTCCCATCGTGCACCCCAGGTCCCTGCAGCAGCCCGGGGCAATCTGGTTTTATCACGCGCTTGTTTACTGGTCAGCTTGAGCACTCGGCGTCCTGGGATTCTCACACCCCGCACACCTGGCAGGTGGAGGTGGCTGCACAGCTAGATGCTCTCACTCGGCTGGTGGTCGTGCACACGGGACACGGGACTTTCCAAGCACGTCAGATGAACTTTGACGTTATAATCTCTTCACTTCTTCAGTCTTCAGAAAGCGAGTATGTTGTACGTCTGGGGGACGCGTTGTCCTCGTTCTGTGGTTTCTGTGGTTCACCTTTCACGTGGTACTTTCTTAATCCAGGTGAGTGTTGCACTGGTTCCTTTCCGGCTGCCTCCCCAGCACTCGTCCCAGAACGTGTCCTTGTGCTGCTGCTCGTGGATAAGGTTTTCTTCTGTAATAAATGTCTGCTCTGTTCACTGGGTCCAGTCATCTCCCTGCAGTTTGGGGGTGCAGTCAGGACTCCCCCGGAGGTGCTGGGTCTGGCCTCAGGCCTGCAGAGCCAGACACCCAACTGGCCACTGCCTCACGGTAACCAAACTTGTAAGAGACTGACATAATCGGAGAAGGAATCCACTGACTTAGGATGAGAGTGACCCCTTGTGGGACAAAATACTGTGCCCCTCTGTAGACACAGCTGTCCCGGCCCCAGGTTCTGGGGGACTAGAGGTCCCTTGGTTGCCTGATGCCTGTAGTCATAACCCTGGAGGGGGTCTGGGAGACCCTGACCTCTTGAGACCCTGGGATGATGCCCTGCAAGCACTGAGTGCCCCCGTCCCATACCCTTGCTCATTTGCCTTCCAAGGAAGAGCTGTCCTCTTGAGGACATTACCTGGAGACATTCTTGGTTGTCTCCGCTGAGGGGAGGGACCACCAGACTCTGCAGAGCACAGTATGCCTGGGGGCAAGGACCGGGCCAAGGATGGGACTGCAAGGTCCTTGCACAGTCCGGTGATGGGGAGACGCCTGAGGGCTGACAGAGGAGTGGTGCCCTGGGCCAGGGCTTTGGGCGGCAAAACCAGGGGCCAGGCAGCTTTCTGCAGGGACCCAGACACTTGACAGGAGGCTTGTTGAGGCTGAAGAGTGGGAGCCGAGCCTCCAAGGCATCTGGCACCCTGCTGGAGGGCCACACGGGAGGGGGTGAGGGGAGACTGAGGAGGGGGTGGGAGAGGCGAGCCCCAGCCACTTCTGTGCGTCGGGGCCATGTGTCCAGAACAGAACTCGGCTGTGGCCATTGCCCCATCCCAGAAAGTGGGCCAGCCGCCACACTCCAGCCCGAACGCCACGTTGTCGTGCCCCACATCCCAGCAAACAGCAGGTAGTGTCAGTTTGGTCCCCAGCATGGGCCCTACCCAGCCCACACTCTAAACCACCTGCCTCCTCCTGCCTCCCTAAACAGACCTTAAAATGTGCATCAGGCGTCACTCCCCTGCTCAGGCCCCTCAGTGGCTCCTGGTGCAGATCAAATCCGGGCTCCTAATCACGGCTTCAAGACAGCTTGCCCCTTGCCCCATTCTCCTTCCCTCACCGCACCCCCCGCTTGCCTGGTCTCCTCCAAACCCTTGGGGACACTCATGCCTCAGGACCTTGGCACATGCTCTTCCTTCTGCTTGAATCTCCTCCCTGTAGCACTAGCTTGCCCTGCTCCGTCTCCTCTGCTGTCGCTTGCTTAGGGAGCCCTCGTGGACCACTAAGCGCTTCCCTGTGTGCTTCCTTGGAGCGCTCACGCCGGCGTGGGTGCGGCCGTGTTCCCGTTTGTTGTGTGCTTTGTCCCGCACACGAGGAATGTGGGCTCCACTGCGGCGGGGACCTGCCCTGCTCCCAGCGGCACCCCGGCTGCGGGCCTGGGCCGGGCATTAGGTCGGCGGAGGGGAGCAGCGCGGTCCGCGGGCGCGGGGCTGCCCCGGGCTTCGGCCGCGTCCCACCCGCGGAGGCGGAGGCGGAGGCGGAGGCGGAGGCGGAGGCGGAGGCGGAGGCGGCGCCTGCACGCGGTCACCCGGCCCTCCTCGCCCCGACCAGCCCGCTTCTCTCCCGCCCCGCCCCGCGCCACCGAGGCGGGGTCCTCCGGCGCCCAGAGCGTCCCGGAAGTGCGTGCGGGGGGCGGGGCGCGGGCGCACTTCCGGCCGGCGCGCGGGCGGCCGCGTCCCGCTCGGAAGGTGAGTGGGCGCCGGGCGGCGCGGCAGCAGGGATGCTCGACCCGCCCGCGCTCGCGCGTCGTCCCCCGGGCCCCGCCGCGGCCGCCGCCCGCCCTCGCGCCGCCGCGACCCGGCCCGGGCCCGCCGGCGGTCGCGGGTGGGCGCCCTGGGCGCAGGCGACTTCCGTGGGCGGGCCGCGGCGGGGTCCGGTCCCCCCCCGCGCGGACCCCCGGGCGAGGGGCGAGCCCTTCTCCCGCAGCCCCGCCCGGCGGCGCCGGTGCCCTCCGGGTGCCCGGGGCCGCCCCCCGAGGCGGGTGCAGCTTGGCCGCGGCGTCCTTCGCCGCCGCACGGGGAGCCCCGCGTCACCACAGCGCCAGGGAAAACCCTTGTCACGTCGGACCGGACCAGTGTCGCGACCGAGCCGGAGCAGGGCACCGGGCCCGCGGCGCGGGGTCAGAGAGGCGCCGCCCCCCAGCGCTCCGCCGGCGTCGCGGCCAGGAGCCCCGCGCCCCGCACCTCCCGGCCCTCCAGGGCCCCTGCGCCGCGGCGGCTTCCCCGGAGTCCCCGCCTGCCCCAGGCTCCGGGCTGGGGCCCCGCACACCCGCTCCCGCTCCCACGGGGCCTGGCCTGGCCCTGCAGCGGCGCTGGTGCCGCCCATGCGGCCCGGCTGCCACCCCAGGTCGCACACGGCTCCCTGGCATCCTTGGCCCTCTCCCCGCTCCCCGGGGCTGACGCGCAGCTGGCCTTGCCCTGGCGCCCTCACCCTGCCATGGTTTTCGTTTCCCCAGGTCGCAGGTGTGCACACCCTCGGCAGGCCCCAGGGAAGATGGCGACCCCGGGGGACGGCCACGAGCCCCCCCGTGTCCCGTCCCCTGTCAGTCTTGCATCACCGGGGACGCCTGGACCCCACCACGGCGAGGCCCGGCTTCACCCGCTCGGTCGTCAACACGGTACTCACCCTGCGCTGCGCTCCCTCCGCCGCCGCCCACCACCGGCACTGCAGGCTGGACTCGAGGCAGCTCGCTGGCCACTGGGGCTCCTGCACCCCTGCACTGGGGTCGGCCGGGGGCAGCAGTGGTTGAGGCTGCAGACCGAGCCTCTGAGCAATGGCTCCCCGTGGTCCCCCGGGGCTGTTTGGGGTTCAGGGAAGAGCAGCCTCCGTGCAGGGCCCCGTGTCCTCCCATCTCCCTTTGTGAGCCTTTGCCCCCGCCCCAGAAAATAGCATCCAGAGTTGTGGGCTGGCTGGTCTGGATTGGGGCCCCCAGGGATCTGCAGGGGTGGGGCTGCCAGCCTGTCCCACTCTCCTGACAGGGTCTCGGGATGTCAAAAGCATGGAAGTAGCCACTGCCTGGTTGATGCCCGTGGGTCTTGCTCACATCAGCCATCAGGAAGTCCCAGGGCTCTAACCATGCCGCACGTGCCACAGGAGCCCAGGCCTCACTCCTCACAGCTGACGACACAGATGAGCCAGTGACAGCAGGTCAAGGGTCTGGGCATCCTAAAGAGCTAGCCCAGGGGGCGGGGCTCGCTCTGCGTGCGAGGTTCTCACCCTTGGTCAGTGCCGACGTGACACAGTGATGTGATGACAGCTGAGACACGCCAGCTCTGTGCCAAAGGCTCTGTGCCGAGGGCTCTGTGCCGAGGGCTCTGCGCAGGTTATCCTGAAGCCCAGTGACCACCCTGTCAGGGCGTTAACAGATGAGGACGGTGAGGCTCACAGGTCGCACATGGCTCAGTCCAGGATCGGAACAGGAGCAGCTCCCGGCCTCCTGCCCGGCCCCGTGGTGGGCCACACTGGGGATGTGGGGTGGGCATGGAGCTGGGCACTGCCCAGAAGGAGCACATACTCTGCAGGCCTTCGCTGGCACAGAGGCCTCTCTCTGCAGGGCGGTTTCAGGGCTTTGCCCAGGGTTCCCCCCGAGGCTGTGCCCTCCGTCCCCACGCAGTCAGGATTCCGGGGCCTGCTCTTCACCTCCGGGTTCTCATGCCGCCCCTCACAGCAGCCTGGCAGGGCAGGACCTCCTGTTCCCGTGTTCCTGACAGGGACATGGAAGCCCAGACAGGAGTCTGTGGACACCAGTGGGATTCAGAATACATCATTCTGGCTCAAGTCTGGCTCCTGAACCCCCCCACCCCAGTGCGCGCAGCAAACATAGGAGCGGGGAGGGGCTGTCTGGAAGACTCCGTGACTCGGCCAGTTCTGCTGGAGAAGAAGACTGGTGCCCGGGACGCAGGTTCTCACCCAGTGCAGACTGGGGCTGCCCCTCATCCAGCAAGAGCCTGGATGGCCAGGCTTTGTCCTTGGGTCACAGCCAAGTGCCCTCAAGTGCCCAGAGGCCCTGCCCAGTGAGAGGGAGTGGGGACTGCAGCCAGCAGCTTCAGCACTCCTTGTGCTGATCAGAAAAGGGGGGGGGGAAGGGGGGTGCATCTGCAAGGAAAACCAGGATGGACCCTGAGGAAGAGACCGTGGGGCCTCCAGCAGGCTCTGCAGGAGGGCCAGAGGGAGGAGTGGCGGGTGCCTTCATCCCGTCCTCGTGGAGACCAGCCCAGCGTGGAGAGCTGGGCCCCAGGACCAAGCCCTTCTCCAGGACAGAGGCTACCCCTCGCTGCCTCTGGACCTCGTTTCCTCCATTGGTGGCTTCCTTGGTGTTCGGGTCGACAGACCCCCTCAGAGGAAAGACCCCAGCATCTCAGGAACCTGCCCCAAGCCCTCCAGCTGGTGAGGCCAGGCCCCCTGAAGCCCCAGCCTCCGGCTCCCAGACCAGAGTGGGTGAGGTGGGGTCTGCCCTGTGAAGCCTGGGGTCCCTCCCCGGGCAGGGTCCCATCGTCTCCCACATCCACCTCACACGAGAGCCAGTTTCTAAATCTTTAGCTGGGCACAATGCTGGAGGGCGTCGGGGGCAGAGGGCATCCTGGAGCAGGGAGCCCTGTTTTGGCTCTAGCGGGTGAGGGGAGCAGCACAGGGCACTTGGCCTGGGCCCTGGGGGTGGGGCAGGCATGGAGCAGGTGAGGTGACAGAGCAAAGAGCTCAAGGCCACCCCTCCCCAGGCCTCCAGAGCAGGGAGTTAGGCAGGTGGGCTGTGGAACAGGACACTTTGGGAGCCAGGGCTGTGCTGGGCTGGCCGAGGGGCCTGGTGCACTGCTGTGCCCGCCAGAGCCTGTGCTTCCAGAGCAAGTTCTGGAAGGTATGGTCTGGAACCCTGCAGCAGGAAGGGCAGTCTGGGCAGGGGCAATGACGGAGAAGGACGTGCAGCCCCTGGGGTGGGGAGGAGCTGCGTGCCTGGCCTTGGCACCTGAGAGCTGAACTCTGACCATCCCCGTGTCCACGTCCAAGCACGCACTTTCTCTGCCATTTCACCTACAAGGAGCACCCCTTCCAGCCAGAAAAGAACCCCCCTCCCTGCCCTCATGGCCCCAGAACAACACCCCCCCCCCGAAGGCCCGCCCCAGCAGCGTGGTGTCCAGGAGCGGCCCAGGCTGGGGCCCTCCCCTGAGGCACAGCAAGCCTATCCCGTGCTGCGTCCCAGCCTCCCTGGAGGTGCCCGGGGTTGGGGGACACAGTGGGCGGGTACTTCAGGATGGCACCCCAAGAGCAGCCATGGGACACAGCCCAGCCAGCGCCCAGGGCTTTCAGAGATGGTGGCAACCGACGGGGGGGGCGGGGAGGGGAACGTGTGGAGGTCGCAGCCAGAAAGCCCACGTTCCCGGGACTGCCCGACCCTGGGGAGGTGCTGGGAGCCTTTGGAAGGCTCGGGTGGCTCTTGCTGGGACACACCCCCGCCCCCAGTCCAGAGCAGCCAAGTGGTGCCCTGGGGCCCCTCAGGGAAGGCTGTCCCATGGCTGCACCCCCATCTCCCAAGTGCCTCGACCCTTGGGCCCTTGGGACGCACGGGACCAGCAGGAGGGCGAGGAGGTGCGTGGCGTGAGGAGCAGGTGGCGTTCAGGCAGCTGAACGAGGCCCGGGCTAGATTGGGAGGAGGGGGAGATGAGCCCCCGTCCCCTGTGCCCCCAGACTCCCCTGGCCGCAGCCCTGAGGTGCCCTCCCAGCCACTGCCGGAGGAGGAGCTGTCCGACCTGGATCTCCAAGATGTGGAGGAGGTCCAGATGGGCAGAGATACCTGCTGGCCAGGTGAGTGAGCGGAGCCCTCCCCGTCCCTGCCCAGCTGCACCTACCCGTGCTGCCACATGGCAGGCTCCACGCAGCATCCTGGGTGCTGGGCCCCGTCGTTGCCAGGACAGTGTCTCGCTCTGTCCCCGAGGGCCCCTGCCCTGTTCAGTCGCTGTCTGCCGCTGAGTCCGAGCTGTAGCGGGTTGCAGTCCCCGAGGCCCGGGGCCCTTCCCCTGGCCGAGCCCTCCGCCCGCACTAGTCCCCTAAGTCAGGCTCTGGTCTGCGTCCCCTTCTCCCCACAGCCCCTTGCCGCATCCCACCCCCAGGGAAGCCCTTGGGCTCTGCCCCCCTTCCCTGGAGATCCTAGAGGTGTCAGGTCAGGGCCCTGGAAGCAGATCCTGCTGGTGTCTGGAGGTGAGGGGCGGGGGGGGGGGGGCCCGGGAGACAGTTGCCACCTAGACTTGGTTCCTGGAAGTGCCCTGTGGCGGCCCAGGCTGCAGAGCCTCAGGAGAGGGGCGACCCACCCCACGTCCCTGCCAGGAGCCTGGGCGGCACCTCTGGGGGCAGAGGGTCCAGGTCGGTGGGGGCCTTGCCCACCTAGGTCTGCGCTGCCCCCTGGTCCTGGCACCCCGCGGCGGAGGGAGAGGCCGACGCCGGGGATCCACCCGCCCCTCCGTGTGTCGTTTCAGACTCGGAGGCAGAACCCGTGCAGGCCGCGTCGTCTCCCCGCACCCGCCGCCGCGAGGACGAGGTGGACCAGGCCGGGGGGGCCCTGAGGACCCTTCTGAGGAGCCTGCCCCGTGGACCCAAGTGTGGGGACCGCTTTGGGCAGGAGGCCAGCCTGGAGCGGCCCGCAGGCCACCAGCCTCCGGGCCCGGCGCCCTGCCCCCAGCAGAGCGGCCCCTGGCGCACGACGCTGCGCGCCCCCGGGGCCTCCGGGGTGGCGGGGGAGCCCGCGCGGGCCGCGGAGCCGGGGGGCGGCCGGGACTCGGGGCCCGGGGCGCGGCAGGGGGGCCCGCGGGGCGGGAAGCCGCACCGCTGCGAGGCCTGCGGCAAGAGCTTCAAGTACAAGTCGCTGCTGCTCAAGCACCAGCGCATCCACACGGGCGAGAAGCCGTACGCGTGCCACGAGTGCGGGAAGCGCTTCCGCGGCTGGTCGGGCTTCATCCAGCACCACCGCATCCACACGGGCGAGAAGCCGTACGAGTGCGGCCAGTGCGGCCGCGCCTTCAGCCACAGCTCGCACTTCACGCAGCACCTGCGCATCCACAACGGCGAGAAGCCCTACAAGTGCGGCGAGTGCGGCCAGGCCTTCAGCCAGAGCTCCAACCTGGTGCGGCACCAGCGGCTGCACACGGGCGAGAAGCCGTACGCCTGCAGCCAGTGCGGCAAGGCCTTCATCTGGAGCTCCGTGCTCATCGAGCACCAGCGCATCCACACCGGCGAGAAGCCCTACGAGTGCGGCGACTGCGGCAAGGCCTTCCGCGGCCGCTCGCACTTCTTCCGGCACCTGCGGACGCACACGGGCGAGAAGCCCTTCGCCTGCGGCGCCTGCGGCAAGGCCTTCGGCCAGAGCTCGCAGCTCATCCAGCACCAGAGGGTCCACTACCGGGAGTAGCGGGCGGCGGGCCCCGCCTCCCCGGCCCCTCCGCGCCCCACGCCCGAATAAATGCTTTTTCATGGATGGAAGTAGGGGTCGCCCCTGCCTGTCTCTGCAGAGGAGCGGCCGACCTTGGGTCCGCACTGACCCGGCCGAGGCCTGCAGCCCCCCTGACTCCCCAGGACGCGCAGCCAGGTGTTTCCCGCTGCAGAGAGCGAGGAGGGCAGGCGGGTCAGGTGCCCCTCCAGTACCCGAGCCACGTGAGGGGTGGCCCAGGCTTGGCAGCTGCTTCCAGCCTCTGGAAATGCACCGGGCGTCCGCCTCCGGACAGGTGCAGGCGGCTGCAGCCAGGCCTTGCCTTCGGCGGTAGATCTGAGCTCTGGGACGTCAGCCCGACACCGCGCAGGCCTGGCTGGTTGGGGGAGCCTGTGGCTTCCCGCCCCACCTGGCCCCTCCTGAACACTCTGGGTCCCCACCCGCACCCACATTGAGGAGCTGCCCAGCTCCTGCGGCCGCAACTCCGAGCCTCCCCTCCCCAGTTCTCAAGACTTGGGGCTGGGACTCCGTCCCCAGGGCTCTGCGGTTGGGCTGCCCACCTCTCTGGGCCACACCCCCACCGTGCGCCCCCCACGCACAGTGGGAGCAGCTGTGGGGGACAGGAGCAGACATCAGGCAGTCTCTGGACAGCAGCTCCGGGGCTCAAGGCAGCTGCTCAGGCACTTTGTTGGTGCACTGTGGCCTGAAAGAGGAGGAAAAGCCGCCTTCTGGCTCCTTCCGCCCCATAGCTGCTCCCCCAGCCGCTGGGATTCACAGGGAGCCCAGGAGCCTGGCTACACGTGGATGCCAGCACCACCACCCGACCTGGTGGGCGGCCACCCAGAGCAGGGCCTGGAGGTCCTCCACATGACCCTAGACCGTTCCACAGACGTCTGTGCCCTGCGCACCTGTCTAGAAGGATGGGGTGGGGCAGGGCCTGCATGGGTAGGAGGGGACCTTTTATGCTATTCAGCCCTTCAACCCACATAGGACAGAGCGGCCTGTTTCAGTCTACTCGCGGAAATGTTAATCTCCTTCAGGAACAGCCTCACAGACATACCCAGAATGTGTTTTTTTTTTTTTTTTAAGATTTTATTTACTTACTCATGAGAGAGAAAGGCAAAGACACAGGCAGAGGGAGAAGCAGGCTCCACACAGGGAGCCCGACGTGGGAGTCGATCTGGGATCCCGGGGTCACGCGGTGAGCCGAAGGCAGGCACCCAACTGCTGAGCCACCCGGGCGTGCCACCCAGAACGGTTTGGCCAGATATCTAAGCACCCCAGGGCTCAGTCAAGTGGGCACATGATATTCACCTCCACAAGCACAGATGAGAATTCTACTGAGGCCGCAGTGTTGGCCCAGTTCCTCCTGCTACAGGTGTGCCCTCACCGTGACACAGCCCCAGATGCACGTCCTTCTAGTTCAGCCACGAGAGGGGCACGGGCTCCACCATCCACCCCTGGGCCAGGGGCTGTGACCGGGGAGCTGGGCTTACTGACTGCTGCGCAGCCCAACTTCGGGTCACACCGCCTGCCAGCTGGGCTGGCTGGGATCCGTGGACTGAACCAAGTGTCCTCCACACGCCGGTCTTCAGTTGATTTCCACACTGGGCTCCCCCAGGATTTGTCCTTGGGACCCTGATTGATGAGCGGGAGCGCAGAAGTGGAAACGGGCGCCAGGCGCACTGGATCACCTGCTGTGTGCTGTGCCCCAGGCAGGCGGGAGCTCCGGCCCTGCATCCAGCTCCCACCGACATGCAAGCTGCGTGGCGGCCCCGCCCTGCCGCTGGCCTCCGTGCCGTCGTGGGCAGGGTACACACCCCGCGCGCCGCGCTGGTCTGGGCGTGATTCTCCACCGCGTGTTTGTGTGAGGGCTCCACGGCATTAGGTGAAGCAGCAGAGCACAGGCCAGTCAGGAGGTAACAGCAGGAGCTCCTAGCGTGCGCGGCCTCCCACCTGGGATCACATCCTCTCCCAAGGTCGTGTATTAGGTCTACGCATTCCCGGCTCACCCGCCCAGTAAGTCCTTCCTGAGCACCCGCACTGGGCTGGGCGTCCCCACAGAGGGTCTCACCCCACGCGGCCTCAGGGCCCCCGGCCTGGTGCTCTGTGCCTCTGCTGCACCACGAGCACTCACTAGGGGTCACCCAGGCCATCAGTGCTCCGATCCCCCGCTTTGCCTGTTACGCCCCAGGCTCTACGCTAAGCCAGGTCCGGCGGGGTTTTCCCACGCCCGTGGGAACCGGGCACGCTGCCCTTCCCAGAGATCCCCGTGGGGGAATGTCTGAGTGGGGTCTGAGCTGGACCCCGACCCCCGGGGGGGTGAGGCCGGGGCCGGGTCTCGGCGGCGCGACTGTACCAGCTGCGACGGCGGAGGAGCCGCATCCCGGGCCGCAGGTGCGGAGGGCAGCGCCCGAGCGGGCAGGAGCGCGCCCGGCCTCCAGCGACCCGGAAGCGGCGAGGCGGCCGGAAGTGCGGCGGCGGGAGCGCGGCCCCTCCCCTCCCCTCCCCTCCCCCCCCCCGCCGCCCGCCCCTCTGGCGCCCCCAGCGGCGGGTCCTCGCCTGGCGGGCGGCCCGGGCCGCGGAGGGGGCGGGGGGGCGCGGAGCGGCACATCCAGGCCCGGCGCCCGCTGCATCTGAGCGCCCCCGGCGGTGCGTGCGGAGGCACAGCGCGGTCACTGCGCGGGCGGGCGGCCGCGGGCGACGTGCAGGAGACCGGGCCCGCCTGCAGCCAGCGCGCGGCCCCGAGGGCCCGGGGACACCACACGGTGGGGCCAGGGGTGGGGGTGGGGGGACAGGCCCAGGTAGAGGGGGGAATCTGGGTTTACTTACAACACCCCCCAGTGACAGCGACGACGGCGTTCCAGGTCTGGAGACCTCTGGTCTCACCCGCCCTGAAAGGAGGAGCACCCGGCCCTGGAACTGCTGGACGCTCAGCTGGGCTTGGGCCGGAGGCTGTGCTTACGTCCAGCTGTTGCAGCCGAGGCTCCTTCCCAAGCACTCAGCATCTTCAGCAGGTCGCAGCGGTGGACGGCGATGCGCCCCCCCACCCCCGCGGGGTCCAGGCTGCAGGATGCGCGGGCCCGCCCTCCCCCCAGAGCACTGCAACCACCGGGGCTCCTTCCCAGCCACAGACCGGGGTCCTTCCTGCAGCCTTCGGGGCCCTGCCCGCCCGGTCCCCTTGCCCATTCGCTCCGGGTCTCGGCGTCCCCGACCATTTCTCAGAGGCTCCACGGCCGCGGGCCACCCTGCACCGCGGACAGCTCCGGGCATGCGCAGCCGCGCTCGGGCTCTCGGGCGCCCGGGCCGCGCGGAAGTGCCGGCGGGGCGGGGCCTCCCGTGGGCGCGGACGCACCTGCGGCTCTGCGGGCTCCGGGCTCTGGGCGGCGGCGGGGGGGGTGGGGGCGTCCTCGGGCCTGCGGGACGGAGCCGTGGAGCGGCGTCGGCCTCCCGGAGCCCGCGCGTCGGCCGCCGGGTCCGACTTGAAGCTCGGGGAGAGCGCCCGCCCGCGGTGTTGAGGGCCGGGTCTGCAGCGCCCCGGGCGGCAGGTGCTCCCCCCACCACCACCCCGACCCCGTCGCCCGGCCCCTGCGCAGGTGCCTAGCGGCGGGAGCCCGGAGCTGCAAGTCCGAGAAAACCGAAGTCCAGTCTTTTTTTTATTATTATTATTTATGATAGTCACAGAGAGAGAGAGGCAGAGACACAGGCAGAGGGAGAAGCAGGCTCCATGCACCGGGAGCCCGACGTGGGATTCGATCCCGGGTCTCCAGGATCGCGCCCTGGGCCAAAGGCAGGCGCCAAACCGCTGCGCCACCCAGGGATCCCCCGACGTCCAGTCTTGCAGGAGCGCAGATTTTAGCGGTTTGGGAGTTCGTTTCGCCCTGAGAGGCAGTCGCGCCCTTTCCAGACGCTTGGACCCTGGGGAGGAACGGAACACGCCCGCAGCCCCCGTGCGCCTTGCGCCCCCAGCACCCTGACCTCCGGGCGGGAAACCGGCTCAGAGAGGACCGCGCAGCCTGGGTGCGCTCCCACCTGCGCCCGGTGCCAGGCCCCAGGTGCGAGGTGGAAAGCCCTGGCCCCCGCCCGGGGGGAGCCACACAGCCCCGGGGCGCAGGGCAGCTAACGGGACAGGTGTGCACAGGTGCCCACGGCCGTAACTCAGGACTGCCCGCCCTGTCCTAGGTCTCAGGCAGGTGAAGTCATCTGTCCAAACTATGCGGCTAGTAGCTGCCCATGCCAGCATCTGACCCAGGTTCCCTTACTGCCACTCTGCATTCTGAGAGCTGCACCATGGCAAGGCCGCCGCCCCTCCGCGCCTGACCCTCAGGCTGCCCCATGGGACGAGGCACCCCCTGGCGTGGGGCAGCAACCGGCCAGCAAATGGTGGACGGTGAACCACGGCTGGGAATGAGACGGAGTGATCTGTGGGCACAGGGAGCAGATTGCTTCCCTGTCCCCGATCCACTTGTCCACCCAGCAGGTCCGTCTGCCACCACCTGCCTGGGAGAGGGCACCATGGCATGGAGCAAGAGGAGACTTCATTTAAGCCTCAAAAGCTCTAGAACATTCTCCATGGTCCTTACACTTGACAGGCAGCTCAGGTGCCTGTAACATTCTTGGGGCGTGTTTGTGGTCTGGGGTTTTTCCTTGCAGGTGTCTCCTGAGCTTGTCCCATGTCATCACTCTTTCCTTGCCCCTGAACGTGAGTAGTGTCACCAGCTCTGTGGGACACTATATTGCTTCTTCCTGAGATGTACTGCTTAATATTTTTATTTTTTAATTTTTTAAAAAGATTTTATTTTTTTATTCATGAGAGAGACAGAGAGAGGCAGAGGGAGAAGCAGGTTCCACGCAGGGAGCCCCACGTGGGACTCGATCCCAGGACCCCGGGATCTCACCCTGGGCTGAAGGTGACACTAAACTGCTGAGCCACCCGGGCTGCCCATGCTTAATATTTTTAAATGTTTTTTATTAGGATATAATTTGACATATTTAAAACTCCTACATCTTCAGTGTCCTGCTTGAGTCTATTTACGTCTCCTCTTCCTGTAAAGCCACTCAGGTCAAGACAGAACTTTCCAGAACCTCCCCTGGCAGTGGTGACAGCTGTTGGAGCTGGAGCTTCAGGTGAATGGGATGGTGGCAGGTGCCCAGCGTGGTGCCGGACTGCTTGTTCAGCCGGGTGCTCCGGAAGCTCCAGCAGCGGGTCTCCCTTCCCGCCCGCCACCTCCCCCTGCTGCCCCAGCTTTACTCGGCGTTCAAGGCCTGGGTCAGGTCGTCCACCATCCACCTCTGCAAGTCTTCCCGCCGCTGTTCTCTTCCATGTCACTGTGTGAGGCTCCTTTACACTCATTCAACGTCCTGTCGCGTCTAACACGGGTTTTACTTCTGATGCCTTTTCGTCTTCTAGGAATAAACGTTCACCAAATCTAACCATTAAACACATTTTCCTTTTTCACAAAACTAGCTTAAGGAAGCATCACCGGGAAATGAACAACGTACAGTGAAATCCTAGCAAACTATTCTAACTTGTGCTTCAAAGAGGACTTTAAAAATTCTAAATAGCTTCTCAACACGGACACGTGTGCTCGGGGCGCTGCTGCACGTCTCCAGGTGGTTTCCCAGCTAGAGCCCCTGGGGGCTTCCCCGCCACCTACCGCAGCCCTCCCCTCGCTGGTGGGCCCACTGCGGCCTGTGGCTGGCCACCGTCCTCTGGGGCGCAGGAAGCACCCCGGGCCCTGCCGCTGCGGGGCTGATCCCGGGGTTCTCCTCCCGGAGACCCGAGTGCCTCTCCGTCCATTTCTTCTGTGCGTCCTGCTGACTCAGCGTCCTCTGCATCGCGGGGTTCCTTTGTCTGAGCTCCTCATTTTTGTCAGTAGCAGCAATTGCATTGTCACGGTCGCGTGTGGAGCCCTGGCGCCGGCTCAGCGCCTGCCCCTGTCGCCAGCCGGCCAGGTCCCCGGGGGCGGCGGCCTCCCTCCTCACCGCTGCACAGGTGGGCGCACCCCCCCAGACGCGCGGGGTCCCTGTCCGAGGCCCGCAGCCCGGGGGCAGTGCCTGGAGCCCACCATCGAACCAGCGGTGGCAGGGGGGCCTCCCAGGCTCGCCTCATGCCTCCATTCTGTGTGATCGCTTTGTGTTTTCCCGGGGGAAAGTGAGGGAAAGGCCGCCACAGGGTTCTCTCTGAGCAGCAGTCCTGGTTTATTTTTAGCAGAAGGAAGCAGATCCTAGATGTTTTCAGAGAGCCTGCCTTGTCACGTCGGCGCGGAGGGCAGGAGGCAGACCTCAACAGCTGCGGCGCACCTGGCGGCCCTGCTCGGTGCCCACTGCTGCGGGATTGCGGGCGGGGGGACGGACAGAGCGGGGCTCTGGGGCCCGCGGGTTTCTCCGCTCCCCCGGCTGCTTCGGGGCCGCCGCACCTGCACCTGCCAGCCCCGCTCCCGCCACAGCAGGAGCCTCGCAGGCGGGCGCGGGCCCTTAGCATTCCGGGTGCCACCCACCCGGGCTCTTCTCCATCCTGCCTCTGGCCTGGCCTCCTCCCCCCGCACCCGCCCCTCTTACCCCGGGTCTGTCTTTGCCTCCTACCCCCTCCCCCGGCCTGGAGGAGACGCTGCTGTCCCCAAAGCCGCTCCAGCTGAGGCTGAGTCTGGTGACGTTTACCTCCTCCCTTTCGGCTTTCAGACCCGGACCCGGCACCCCAGAGTGAGGAGCCCATTGTCCTGTGGGAAACCCTGGAGGAGACAGCCCCGCGGTGTCGGGCGTGGGGGGGCCAGCAGGCTAAGCACCTGCTGGGTCCTGCAGAAGACCGAGGGGCCCCAGGGAGCCGGGGGAGGGGGACAGCCTCCCCGTGAGTCTCACCTGGTGCTCCCCCCCACCGTCCCGGAAGCCTGGACGGGCCACTCGGGACTGGCAGGTGCGGGGAGCCCAGCTCTGCGGCTTCCCGGAGGCAGCGGCTCCCACGGGTGGGGCAGTGCGGACAAGCTTCGGAGCCCAGCCGCCCACCGCCGCGGCTCGCCCTCCACCCATGAGGACCCGACGGCCAGCCGCGCACAGGCACCCAGGGGGCGCAGGACCCCTGCCCCCCCTTGGGTACCCTCAGCCTCAGGTTTTCCGAGGGTTATGACAAAGGCTGCGATGCCACCCGCCTGTGCTGTCCCACTCCTTGCGGAACGTGTGTGGCCCAGGGTCCTGTCCTGCCCCAGCCTGACACTGGCCCCCACACAGCTCGCCCCAGCCATCGGGGGCGGGAGGGGGCAGGGTCGCTAACCTGTCTGGGCCCGAGGAGAGGCGACTGACGCAGTGACGGGGTACAGACGAGCTGCACTAGCGGAGGAGGGACAGACCCCATGCGTGGCTGGGGCACAGGCCAGTCGGTGTGTTTGGCCTTCAGCCCCGCCAGGCCCTTCCGACCCGGGCATTGCTGGCTCTTGGGGGCCCAGGGCCGGGCCCTTGCAGTCCAGAACCCCCGCCAAAGCAGCAGCGTGAGCAGCAGCAAGTCCTCGGCACCGTCCGGGGCCCACACCGACTTGGAAGCTGGGGGGCAGCCCACAGGGTGAGGAGCTGCTTCAGCAACGCCGGGCAGGCGGGGTTCCCGGCAGTCACCTCTCCTCCTCTCCCCTGCAGGCCCGGCCCTGTGTGGCCTCGGGCTCCAAATGACCTCGGGGAACAGAGGGAGGGGACCACTGCCCGGGAGGAAAGGGCTGCTCCAGCCAGAGGGTCCCGAGCAGATGCCAACAGTGGCCCCCTCACACACACCCTGGAACCTGACAGAAAAGAATAACGTGCAGCCCAGGATGGAGTCATGGCTGTGGCCGGCAACAAAAAAGCCCTCTTCTGGCCCCTGGTTGTCAGAGTAGTTCATGCAAGCCAGGAGGGGAACCCAAACCCATTTTTCCCTATTATTATTTTTAAAGATTTTATTTATTTGTTCATGAGAGACATACAGAGAGAGAGAGAGAGAGAGAGAGAGACAGGCAGAAGGAGGAGCAGGCTCCAGGCAGGGAGCCTGAGGAGGGACTCGATCCCAGGACCCCGGGGTCACTCCCTGAGCCGAAGGCAGGTGCTCAACCAAGGCAGATGCTCAACCACTGAGCCACCCGGGCGTCCCTTTCCCAACCCTTTGTAGAACGGTTTGGGAACTCGAGCCCCTCGGCCTCGCAGTGCCTTCGTGCACTCCCGATTCTCAAGGGTGTTCTCGTACGAAACCACAGGACAGTCACCAAATTCGGGCGCAGGGATCCAACCCTTGAGCCCAGCACAGCCTCCAGTTCTGCCTCGTGGACCATGTCCACCGGGGTCACCGGCAGTGTCCTCCCTGGCGTCATACCCCGCCCTGGCCGCGCTCCCTCGGCCTTCCTCCTCCAGGATGGCTGACTGGTTGAGGAGGGAAGACAGCAGGAGACGTCTGACCACGTGTCACAATGATCACTCGCCAGTGAAGAGCCGATGGACATGGTGGGCCTCCGTGTGGGGCGCTGTGGGCACCTCCCTGCGGTATCCCCTCTGCAGACACCAGACCCATGTCCGGTGTCGAGGAAAGGGAACAACCGAGTGAGCTTATGAACAGGGGCTCCCCCGGGAGCCTCAGGAGGCCCCAGCCCCCACCCACACCTTCACTGGGCCCTGGGGGAGACCCCAGCACAGGCCCGGCGAGGCTGGGGGAGGGGCAGAGGGAGAAGCCGACATCCCGCTGAGCAGGGGCCCATGCGGGCCTCACCATCCGGAGCCTAAGCAGCTGGCCCACCCAGGGACCCAGGGCGCGGGGGGCATCATGTGTCAAGGCCTACATCTCTGCTGCCTTTCTGCTAGGCCCATGATCCGTATTTGCCCCTGAATAACCCGAAGGAGCCCTGTCCCCACTCCGAGGGGGCCGCAGGAAAGCTAACCATTCTCTGAGGTCGTCCTGGCCCCAAACCCGGTACCAGATCCCACACGGGGCCCAGGACAAGAGCTGAAAACCCACCTGCCCACTGGCATCACAACCCCTGATGATTGAAAGAACACCTGTTGTCCCCTGACACCACCTCTGACAGGACCGTACCCTGGAGTCCCGAAGGAACAGCACCCGGGCCCCAAGGGATGACGGCCGCCCCGCCCCGGGGTCTCCCAGAAGCTGCGCAGGCTCTTCTCTGTCACCCACACCCGGCAGGAAGCTGCCCCACCTGCTCTGGCTCGCATCTGCCTTCGGCTTGTGAGAGGCCTAGAGCCCTCTCGGCTGGTCCTCGGGCCACCCCCAGTCCTCGGGCCACCCCCAGTCCTCCGGCCGAGTGGACGGGCAGTGAAGGCCAGTGGTGGCCGGGCCTGGGTGCAGGTGGGGGGGTGCCGGGTGGTAAGGAGGGTGCAGGCAGGGGGTGCTGTGTGCAGGTGGGGAGGGTGCTGGGTGCAGGTGGGGGGTGCCGGGTGCAGGTGGGGAGGGTGCTGGGTGCAGGTGGGGGTGCCGGGTGCAGGTGGGGAGGGTGCAGGGTGCAGATGGGGGTGCCGGGTGGTGGGAGGGTGCAGGTGGGGAGTGCCAGGTGCAGGTGGGGAGGGTGCAGATGGGGGGTGCCGGGTGCAGGTGGGGAGGGTGCAGGCGAGAAGGCTGCCGGGTGCAGGTGGGGGGGTGCCGGGTGCAGGTAGGGGGTGCAGGGTGCAGGGTGCAGGTGAGGGGGCCCGGGTGCAGGCGGGCTCTCCGCAGCCGAGCAGGGTCCGCGCGCCAGGAGGGAGCGCGGTCCTCGGAGAAGGGGCCGCTGCGGTGCTCGGTCCTGTCCGCGGACGCTCGCGGCCCGGGTCCCTCGCGGGGGCTTCCCTCCCCCAGTCCCGCCACCCACCCCCGCCGGGGGCGCCTCCACCTTTCTCCACCCGCCCCGCCCCGCCCACTCGGTCACCGCACCCGGGCCTGGCTGGAGGCCGGCGGGCGGGAGCGGGGGTCCCGGCGAAGCCCCGCGCGGGAGGAAGGACCAGCGCGCCCGATGCGGAGCCCGCGCGGGGAGCAGCCGAGTGCACGGCCTCCCGCGGCCTAGAGCGTCACCGGAAGTGCCGCGCCGCCGCGCTGGGGACCGAGCGCTTCCGGCGATCGGCGGGGCTGCAGGTGAGTGTCGCTGCGGTGCTGCGGGCGGTGCCGGAGCGGGAACCCGGGGCCCCGGCGCGGGTCCGTGTGCTGATGCGGGGCTCTCGCTTCGAAAGAGCTGCACGTGCGCCGCGCGGAGTGACAGCCTCGGGGTGTCCCCGCCGGACCAGCGCGGCGGCCCCGGACCTCCTCCCCCGGACCTCCTCCCCCCCCATCCTGAGGGCCCCGACCTCCTCCCCGACCATCCTGAGGGCCCCGACCTCCTCCCCCGACCATCCTGAGGGCCCCGACCTCCTCCCCCGACCATCCTGAGGGACCCGGACCTCCTCCCCGACCATCCTGAGGGCCCCGACCTCCTCCCTGGACCATCCTGAGGGCCCCGACCTCCTCCCCCGACCATCCTGAGGACCCCGACCTCCTCCCTGGACCATCCTGAGGACCCCTATACCTCCTCCCCCCACCAGTGCAGTGACCTCTGGGACAGCCTCACCTGATCTTTGTGACGGTCACCAGGGGTCGCTTCATTCCCAGCTGCTTGCACACTTTATCCTGCCCTATTTTTTAGCTGAGATTACGTTGTTTCCAAGGTTTGCTCTTAAGCAAGTCAGAGGTGCAGCGTCATACAGTGAGCACCTGTGATCTCTGTGCCGTAGCTCCCCACCGGCGAGACGTCAGGGCGCCTGGAGGCCCCGTGGCTCGTCAGCTGCCGGGCGTCCCCATGTCTCCTTGCTCCGCAGGTGTTGCCGTCCTGAAGTCTCTGCTACCTTTAGAGTACAAAGTGATAGTTATGTTACCTTTCTGAATTACAAATGAGGGAGTTATATTCAAAAATACAGTGGCCTCTTGTCAGCTTTTTTGTGTCGATTACTTGACCCTTACTGATTTTTCTTGTTTTCTCATTAATACGTAGTGGTCCTTATGTATTAAGTATATGAATCTTTATGTTATAAATATATCTTGTTCCTGGGGTTTTCTTTTTTCATTTCTTTGTTTTTTTTTTACATTAAATTTCCTTGTGTAGTTAAATGTGTCAGACTTTACCTTTGGTGTTAAGCACAGCAAAAAACATTCCACAATCTAAAACTGCACTACTCAAATTTTTATTTTTTTGGTTTCATATTTTTATATTCAAACCTCTGTAATGATCAAGAAGCATTTTAAATCCCTAGCTATGTCTCCAGACATCCTAGGACTGACCAGAGATGCGGGGCAGGACCAGAGCAGGTGGCTAGCAGGTGCCCCCACACCCACCTGTGCTCTGCACCTGCCTGGGTGGGCCCAGGGGGCCAGCCTGGTCAGGACAGCATTCCCAGAGGGTACCTTATAGAACACTACTAATTGGGGAGTCTGTTTGGTCATGACTTTGATTTCTGGCTGCAGAACAGGCCCAGTGGAGTCCCCAGGAGAAGGGACTTTTTTCCCTTCATTTCCCATCACTTTCTCCCCTTGTCTTCTTTCTTACTCAGGCAGGTGTCCCCACTCCTGGTGCTTCTGCAAGGCACAGCAAGGAGAGCCTGCAGGCCTGGGTCTCCAGAACACCATGGACAGGGCTACCCTGGTGGACACACATGCAGGTGAGGGGTGGACAGCCAGGTGGGGTCAGGGAGGAGGGGACAGCTTAGGAATAGGGGCTCCAGAGCCTACCTGCCTGGCTGCTAGGGGATGTAGCTGGGCTTGGGCAGCACCTCCCTGTCCCCTTTTTTGCCTGGCACAGCTCCCACCCCTTCTGCCTGCTGGCCTCAGCACTCCCTGTTCCATCCCTTTGCTCCCCTGACCAACGTCTGCACCCCTGTCTCTTCTCTGGCCCCCCTGCCTGGAGATTTCTTAGAATGAGATTATCAGTTCTGGCCCCGTTTCTCAGCCAGCCTCAGACTAGGTGACCCTGAAGAGTGTGATGAGTGAAAACCCAGGCCCCTCTCTATTCTGAAGGTTTAAGGCCATGTTTATGGGTCGTCGGAGCTGAGGACTCCTATCCAGTTTACTGTTGTTGGTGTTACTACAGCGTGAGACAACCAGTGCTCAGGACAACAGCGTCCTCCCCTGCGCATGGATGCCCGCACTGCCTCAGGCTCTTCACCGTCATACTCTGATGTGTCGGGTTCGGCAGTGGGAGCCTGCGTGGAGCACGGCCATGGCTCCTAGAACACACTGCACACCCCCTACACACCTGTACCTGTTCTCCTTTGAAGTCAGAGAACCCCTGTGTCCCGTGATTCAGCTAACCTGTGTCCACGAACAGCACTCACCCCTACTTTGGGTTTTGCCTTGGAGCTGCCCTTCCAGTCCCGGACATCTAGGCTGTGCCTCTCCCTCCCTGCCTCCCTCCTCTGACCTTAAGCCTGGCCAGGCCCAGGCGCGCTTCTCCACAACCCTGCGGTTTGAGACTAAATAGTAATGTAGCAAATGTCAACTTACCCAGAGGGGTGGGAGAGAAACAGGTTACAACCAAACAATTTTAAAGGGAATAAAGAGCACCTGCCACAGGATCCGTGGCCTGGAAGTGGAATAGAAGCAAGTGTGAGGCCAGTGGTGGGCCTGACAGGTCTGGTGTGCGTCACTCTGGAGACTGGCTTCTTGGCCAGGGGACTGAATTTCCTTTTTTTTTTTTGGGGGGACTGAATTTCTTTCTTTTTTTTTTTTTATTTATGATAGTCACAGAGAGAGAGAGAGGCAGAGACACAGGCAGAGGGAGAAGCAGGCTCCATGCACCGGGAGCCCGACGTGGGATTCGATCCCGGGTCTCCAGGATCGCGCCCTGGGCCAAAGGCAGGCGCCAAACCGCTGCACCACCCAGGGATCCCCGGGACTGAATTTCTTAATTAGAAACCACGTTGTAACCTTTTGGGAAGACTTCCCTCCGTCAGGGTTTCTCAGCCTTGGCAGTGGACATTCTGGGATGGAAGACTCCTCGTTGTCAGGGTGTGTTGTGTATCGTGGGATACTTAGCATTCCTGGCCTCTGCCCACAGGATTCCAGTAACGCCTCCTCCCAGCTGGGACAACCAACGATATTTTCTGACGTAGCCAAACTGCCCCAGTTGAGAATGAGGGCTCCAGGTTTAGGGCTCCTCGGTGCCCCTTGGGAGGTTGTCACTGAAAGGATGCCCTTCCCCTACCCCCCCCCCCAGTCTGCTGGTGCCTGGGATGGCCTCGGGGCAGGCAGTTCAGGGACCTGAAGCCTGACCCACAGGAGCTGGAAAGGGTGTGTGTGCCCCCCCCCCCATTTTAACTGAATAACTCCTGCTTCAAAACCAGTGCTAGGGGTCAATTTCTGGAACATCTAAGTGTGCTAAACCACAAGACCAGACGCGGGGTGGGGGGGGCTCCCAGAGGGCCTCCCGCCTCGGCCTGTGCCTGGGGCCTCTCCCCATCTCCAGGTGCTCAGTGGGACAGCCCCTGCATTAGGGAATCCATGGAAAGTGGCTGTGGGTGCCTGCCTGCGCTAAGCCGCCCCGGGGACCACTGGCCTTGCCCCCGCCCCTGCCCTGCAGGGGCCTTTACCCCCTGGGCTGCCGCAGCCCTTGAGAAGTGTGGCTGCGGTGTGGGCATGGCCCCTGTGGAAAGCTGCTCTCAGGGTCAATGGGCTTGCCCTGGAGGGTGCCCTCCTTGAGCCAAGTGCAAGGCGGCATCCTTGTCTCACCTCCCAGGTGCCCCTGTAGGCGCAGCAAGAACTGCCCAGTGTTTGGCGACCACACCCCTAAAGTCATTTATTTAAATGGGCGCGTGGTCTGTGCCCAGGAGCCAGCGGGGCCAGGCTGTGCTCAGCCAGGACGGGGGCCCCTCAGCCCAGCCGGCTGTGTCTCCTGTCACTGGCTGTCGCTTACTCTTGGCACTGACCTCTGAGTAAGGATTCTCTTGTGTGGACCAGAGGCCCTTTGTGCTGGGCTGTGGGGAGCTGTCAGGGACAGAGTTGTCTTGGGAAGTCCAGAGTTGCAGAAGTGAGCTTCTGGGGCCAGAATGTGTGCCACCTAGGACCCCTGCTTTGCTGCCAGTTGTCTTTGCCTTCCAGGCCGTACAGCAGAAGCAGGGGCACCCAGAGCCTTCTGGGCTTCTGTCTCCTGCTCTCCTGAGCCTGAGGGTAGAGGCTCAGGCTACCGTAGAGTCCCAGCGGAGGGTCCTGATTGATTAGCTCCCTGCCCTTGTCCACTCCTGGGACCATGGGCGTCCGGCGCTGGGGAGAACTGGGCAGGGATGGGCTGGCACTACAGGTGTCTGCCGCCCACCCGCCCGCCCTTACTGTCAGCGGCGTCTTACCAGATGGCCACCACCAGTCCACATGGCTGCGTACCATCAGAGCTTCTTTAGGCCCCCAGTCATACCTGTCTGACCCTCTCTTCCAGCTTCCCTGGCACCGGCATCAGGTGACAGCCAGGCTTCTGGCTGTGCCGCTTCAGTGGCCGAGCGTGGGGCGCAGAACGCAGAGCCGACGGTAAGGCAGGAGGCTTTGGAGGAAGAAGGGACACAGCATGGAGAGAGCACGCAGGGGCCTCCCTGGACACATGAGCCCCTGGACCGCTGCGGGAGCGAGGGGGCCAGAGACAGCCCCAGAGGTTCCCCTAGGGTTCCAGAGGTTTCTGAGACACCCGGAGGGGATACTGGCCATGAGAGCAGTCCGCCGCCGGGGTCAGAGGCCGCCCTGAGAGCTCTGCCGGCCACGGGTGGAAGAGGCCCCAGGAGGGGGCGGCCTTACCAGTGCAGCACCTGCGACCGTAGCTTCAAATGCTATTCGGATGCCGCGAAGCATCAGAGCATTCACTCTGGGGAGAAGCCATACTCGTGCAGCGACTGCGGGAAGGCCTTCATCCACAGCTCACACGTGGTCCGCCACCAGCGCACGCACCACGGCGAGAAGCCCTACGTGTGCAAGGAGTGCGGGCGGGCCTTCAGCCAGAGCTTCAACCTGGTGCGGCACCAGCGGACTCACACAGGCGAGAAGCCCTATGGCTGTGCCGAGTGCGGCAAGGCCTTCGGGCAGCGCTCGGACGCCGCCAAGCACCAGAGGACGCACACGGGCGAGCGGCCGTACGCCTGCAGCGAGTGCGGCAAGGCCTTCCTGCACAGCTCCAACGTGGTGCGTCACCAGCGCACACACCGCGGCGACAGCCCCTACGAATGTCAGGAGTGCGGCCAGGCCTTCAGCCAGAGCTCCAACCTCCTGCAGCACCGGCGAGTGCACACGGGCGAGAAGCCGTACGCCTGCCCCGAGTGCGGCCGCGCCTTCAGCCGCAGCTCCTTCCTCAGCGAGCACCGGCGCATCCACACGGGCGAGAAGCCTTACGCGTGCGGCGAGTGCGGCCGCGCGTTCCGGGCCCTGTCCGGCTTCTTCCGGCACCGGCGCGTCCACACGGGCGAGAAGCCCTTCCAGTGCGCCCAGTGCGGCCGCGCCTTCCGCCTGAGCTCGCACCTGATCCAGCACCAGCATAGCCACGGCGCGGAGTGAGCCCCCCCGTGGGGAGGGGAGCAGGCCCTGGACCCTGCATGCCCGGGGGGCTGCGGCCCTCGTCCTACCCACGGGTGGAGGGGGAGGGAGCCAGTGCCCCGAGGTCTGGCCCATGGGGAGCCCCCCGGGGCGTCTCCTGCCCCAGCCCAGCGGTCAGGGGGCCAGGAGGAGGCCCAGGGAAGGCTGCTTTCCTGGGCGGGGAATGCGGAGTTCCCCGCAGGGGGAAGAGGTGTCCACCAAAACGAATTTCACGTCTTTAACACTTCTTGCTGACGTGCAATTCACATAGGGCGAAGTGCATAGAGCTGAAGGCCGGGTTTTATGAGATTTGACAACTATAGCCTGTTTTGACCTTGGGAACTGCTGTGAGTTCTCCATCCCGCCTTCAAACCAAACCCCCTTAGCCTCCAAGGCAACCAGTGATCTTTCTGTCACTCTTTCTGCTCATTCTAGAACTTAAATAGAATGATTCAACATCTACTTTTCCGACTGACTTCTTTCCCGCTGCTTAACGTTTTTGAGACTTATCCGTCTATCAGGAGTTGTTTGTTTTGGGTTTTGTTGCTGGTTGCTGGGTTTTTTTTTTTTTTTTTTTGGTTGCTGGGGTTTTTGGTTTTTGTTTGTTTGGTTTTCTTAGTTCCATAGAACTTTTTAAAAGGCAAGAGTCACTTTCTACTTTGTATCAAAGCTCTGTGTTTGTATCTGTGTGTCTTGTCAAGGTAGGAGCTCCTGTAGCCAGAATGATTTTTGTTTTATTTTATTTTTTTAAAGATTTTATGTATTATTTATTTATGAAAGACAGAGAGAGAGGCAGAGACACAGGCAGAGGGAAAAGCAGGCCCCATGCAGGGAGCCTGACGTTGGGACTCCATCCTAGGTCTCCAGGATCAGGCCCTGGGCTGAAGGTGGTGCTAAACCACTGAGCCACCCAGGCTGCCCTATTTTTTTTTTTAATATTTTATTTATTCATTCATGAGAGACACAGAGAGACAGAGAGAGGCAGAGACACAGGCAGAGGGAGAAGCAGGCTCCATGCAGGGAGCCCGACGCAGGACTCCATCCTGGGACTCCAGGATCATGCCCCCAGCCAAAGGCAGGCACCAAACTGCTGAGCCACCCAAGGATCCCCCAACCAGAATGATTTTTAACACAGCCCTCCATACAGAGTATGCCAAAGCAGAATACCTTCCACCAAAGGGTGTTGGTGAAATATGTAGGGGAGTATGTGAAAGATGCTTACAGAGGAGAGAGCGAGCTTGAGCAAAGGAGGCAAGAACACAGATCTGCTGTGTTTTCACACCAAGTATGTAGCTTGAAGAACTCTGCTCAGCCTCATAAAGGCAGTACAAGAAAAGGAAGTTTAAGATTTAAAATTTGTCCTTTTTTTTAGATTTTACTTAACATACAGTGTAGCACTGGTTTCTGAAGTAGAATTCAGTAATTCAATATTTGTACCTTCTGGCTGCCTGGGTGTCTCAGATGGTTGAACGTCTGACCCTTGTTTTGGGCTCAGGTCTGGTCTCAGAATCATGAGGTCTGATCTCAGGATCATGAGATCAAGGCCCATGTTGGGCTCCATGCTCAGCAGAGAGTCTGCTTGGGATTCTTTCCCTCTCTCTGTCGCTCTGCCCCACCCTGCTAGCATGCTCTAGAAAGAGATAAAAAAGAAAAAGAAAAGAAAGGAAAAGATATTTGTACTTTCAATAAATGTTTCCTAAGCACTTAGTTGCCCAGGCTCTCTGCCACTGTTCTGAGACAAAACCACCATGACACGTGCATTCAGGGACTCTACAGGTTAGAGAGTGAAAGAGATGAGGAAAGCCATGTGTGTCATGCCCAATAAAATTCCCAGTAACAGAAGTACCTCCAGGGAAGTAAACATAGGAGATGCACACAGATGATCAGGGCCGGGGAAAGAAATTGGGATGAGCTCCCAGGAGTGGTGGTTCCTGAGCCGGTTCTTCAGAATATTTAATCAACAGATGGACTAAATGTTTTGTATGAAGCAGAGGTCAGGATGTGCTGGGGGTGTGAAAGGGTATGAGAAATGTGCTCACTCAGGGAACCTTGGAATCTGCGGAGAAACCAGAAAGTAAAATTTAAGTGAATTCATTATTCATAACTTAACATTTTACATCACATCATGACAGGGTCGTGGATACGGATATTTGTTATTTGCCAGGTAGGAGGGGCGAAGTGTCTTCATTGCACATTCTAGAACTCTGCCGTAATGAATTGGATGAGGTCATTTTGTTGAAAGTTTGCTGTAACCACTAAGATCAATCTGAGCAGTCACCTGGCCATGAGTCCTAGGGTCCAGCTTCATGATCCCAGTCTGCCGTGGTCAGGCTATGGTTTGATGCTACTTCATTGTTATTATCTGCTCTAGCTTAACCACTGATTGTGAGTTACTGTGGGTCCTGTAACTGGCTGGGACCTCCAAAATAGCAGTACAAGTCTAGGGCTCTTGCGGGCATCGATTTCTTTTTCAGATGTGGGCTTAGGCCCAGGGTTATGCAGAGTTGCCCTCAGATTGGATTCAGTGACACCACAGACATTGGGCTGCTGACTCTTGGGCCAAGGGTGAGGTAGAAACAGCCCAGGACTCCCACACTGAGCCAGAATATTCAGATAGGCTGAAGGGTCCCAGATTCGTGGTTCCTCTCAGATATCAGTAGAAACCAAAGCAGTCACTCTGGAGGAGAGCTTGTGCTACTTAGACCTGCTGTATTCCTGTTGAGAAGGTCAAGCAATGAGCTCAGAGAGCACCCAGCACCCAGGAAGGTCTCACTGAATGAGGGTCAACAAAATAGCAAACAGACATAAACCTCAAAGAACTGCAGATAACGACATTGCCAGTAACGTAGGCAAGAGAATAGTTACGTATGACATGTGTACAGGAATAAGACAGTCACAGCAGTGAGAAAACAATGAGGGACTATCAGGCATGAACAGGCAGTTTTTAAAGAACGTTTAAAAATGAAAAATACAATCAGAACTCAGTGGGGTGGGTTAAATAATGGATTAGACACTGCTGAAGAGGGCATTAGTGTGGGGGAAGGTCCATCCAAGGAAATCGAATACCACACAGACAAGGAGAGAAAAAATCCAGAGAGAATGTGACAGGATTTGTAAAACAGAATAAGGCTCAACGTGGAGCTGATAGGAGCCCCAGGAGGAGAGAGTGAAGGAGAGGACACAGGTGAGGCCCTGCGATGATGCACCCCATGATGATGCAAATCCCAACTTTATTAGCTCCTGGCTACCACAACCCACCCCGTCCCATTCTCCATCCGGGCTCAAGTTCTCATACTGTGCAGGGTTGAGAATGGAGCTGAAGGTGAGGTCAGGCAGTGAGACAGCAGCCAGCTCCACCTGGGGAAGATGAGTGTTTGCATCACAGTGTTAACTGGCCCAGTCTCCCCATAATCTGGAAACCAAATCATGAAAGGAGAGGACCTGAACTCGTTACCAGTACACTGGAAGTGCAGCCCTCCTCCAGACCCGGAACCACCACCTTCAACATGTGAGTCACAGAGGACAACTGCAAACAAATAGAGCCAGTCTTCAGCTCAGAGGGCCTGGAGGGGCCTGGCATCTGTGCAGGCTCATTTCATTCCTCACAAGGACAAGATTCTGCACTTTACAGGACAGAATTATTCTGGGCCCCTGTTTATAGTGTTGCTACAGGCTTTTCTTTATTTAATGAAAAACATAATTAAAAAGAAAAGGGGGGGGATCCCTGGGTGGCGCAGCGGTTTAGCACCTTCCTTTGGCCCAGTGCGCGATCCTGGAGACCCAGGATCGAATCCCACGTCGGGCTCCCGGTGCATGGAGCCTGCTTCTCCCTCTGCCTATGTCTCTGCCTCTCTCTCTCTCACTGTGTCACTATCATAAATAAATAAATAAATAAATAAATAAATAAATAAATAAATAAATAAATAAGTAAGTAAGTAAGTAAGTAAATAAATAAATAAATAAATAGAAAAACATAAATTCACAGAGCTGGGAAGCATAATGTATATGAAGCAAGAAAACGAGAAATCCACACCCAGACACAACATGGTGAGAGCACAGACTAGAAGAGATGTTCATGTCCGAGAGAAAGGCTTGATCACCCACGAAGGAGCCACAGTCACACCATCAGCAGACTTCTGTGAGCAACACAGAAGTGGCATTTGGCTCGGCCTCTTCGATGTGCTGGGAGGAAACACCTGCCAACCTAGAACTGCACACCCCGCAACATTATTTTTCGTAAAGAAGATGGAAACAGACATTCATAGATACATAAAATACAAGATCGTTTATCAGTAAGGAACTTTCGCTGAAACAACCTCTGAAGTTTATACTACAAAGAGGGAAAATGATTGCAGGTGATGGTCCTCGATAGGAGACAGAACGGGGAGCAAACAAAATGACCAAGTGGAGATCCGGACCACACAGTCGGAGGCGTGAGGCCGCCAAGGGAGCGATGTCGCATGCAGGCGGCCATACGGATGACGAGCCAGGGTGCAGGGGAAGCGGGCAGCGCCTGACGACACCTGGAGTCGGGGTACTTTTTTTTTTTTTTTTTTTTTTTTATGATAGTCATACAGAGAGAGAGGCAGAGACACAGGCAGAAGGAGAAGCAGGCTCCATGCACCGGGAGCCCGACGTGGGATTCGGTCCCGGGTCTTCGGGATCGCGCCCTGGGCCAAAGGCAGGCGCCAAACCGCTGCGCCCACCCAGGGATTCCCCCCTTTCTTTAAGATTTTTATTTATTTATCAGAGAGAAAGAGCACAAACTGGTGGGGGATGGAAGCAGAAGCAGAAGTGGGTTTCCCGCTGAGCAGGGAGCCTGACATAGGGCTCGATCCCAGGACCCTGAGATCATGACCGGAGCCAAAGGCTGATGCTTCACGGATGGAGCCCCCAGGCGCCCCAACACCTACCCCTTTTATGGCACCAAAAGTCCCATCCAGTTGCCATATCAGGCACCAAGGCTAATCGAGTCTCATGATTTCCATCAGGTCTGGAGGTAGAGGAGATGCCTCTTAAGCCAGAGACCTATAAACTACAAAGAAAAAGTATCTGACCTTCAGCAACTGGATTTTTAAAAAAATATTTTATTTATTTATTCGTGAGAGACACAGAGAGAGAAAGAAGTAGAGACACAGGCAGAGGGAGAAGCAGGCTCCACGCAAGGAGCCCAACGTGGGACTCGATCCCAGGACCCTGGGATCACGCCCTAGGCTGAAGGCAGATGCCAAACCGCTGCGCCACCCGGGGATCCCCCTGCAACTGGATTTTAAAAACCTCCCATCCCTTGCCCCCCTTGAGCTACAGAACCTGGAGGGAGAGCCTGGCTGTGGGTGCGTGGCAGCCCTGCCCCGGGGCCCTCCTGCTAGCCTTTCTGGGGGGCCCTGCCCACAGTGGGATGGGGGGAGGGGTGGCACACAGGCCTCGCATGGGACTGTCACACTGTCCCCCGAGTCAAGGGCTTGGGGTCCACCCTCACTGGGGACGCCCTCTGCTGGTCCCGGGCAGGTTCCCTGGGTGGGCACCGATGGGAGCACGGCCCGGCTCCTGGCCAGGCAGCCCAGCGGGCACAGCCTCCCCCCGTCCCTCTGTGAAGAGAGCCCGAGAGGCAGCTCGGTGGAGGGGACACGCCGCAAAGGACGCCGCATGGGGGCGGCGACCCCCCACGTGATGGTCACAAGCGGCTCGTTGTATACGGTCCCCAGTGCTGCTTCCACAGTGAGGAAAACACAAAGGACGTCCCACTGAGCAGAGCCGGGCACTTAGAATGCAAGGTGTTTGCTTGCGGCGTCCGTCGGGGCCACGCCAACGTCCCCTCCAATCCCGTCCGTCTTCTCCACAGACACCCGAGTCCCCGAAGCCTGCAGAGAAGACCCAGGTTCTCGGGGAGAGCCCAGGACACAGTGCAGGACCCCAGGGTGGCAGGACCCGCTCCTCCGGCCCCGGGGCACAGCCACACGCCAGGGCTGCACGGGGGCCTGGGGACCAGCCTCCCGGGTCGGCCAGGCCCGCGGCCACCTCCTGGCGGGGGTGCCACCCCCGACGCGCAGGGTCCCAAGGCTCTGCGGGAGGGAGGCCCGATGACAGGCGTGGCGTCGGAGGCATGCCAGTCGGGGGCACCTGTGCGGCCTACGAAGCAGGGGACGCTGAGCGGGGCTCCAGGCAGCTGAGCGTGGATGTGGCCGGGGCCGCGACTCGCCGTCCTCTGCCTGCAGCCCGCGTGCTCCGTGTCCGCAGCGGCCCCTGCCGCGTCTCCAGGAACCTGGCAAATGCAGGGAGGCCACGCTTCCCGAACTAGGAGGGGGACAGGGCCCCTCAGCGGGGTGGAGGCCTCATCCTGCACCAGACGTCACAGGCGGGAGAGTGTGGCCATCGGCCACACGACAGGCGAAGGCCACAGCCGGAGAGAAAAGGAACAAACAGAAGAGCCCTCCCGAGCCCGGGTGCTCGGCAACGTTCCCCTTTTGTTTTGTCTTGCGTGTGGTGGGCAGCAGGGGGAGGTTCACTGAGCCATAGTGAGTGGTGGACAAAGCCCCGCAGGGAGGGGACCCGAGAGGGCTGCCCTCTGTTCCACCATTTTTATTTTATTTTATTTTATTTTTTAAAGATTTTATTCATTTATTCATGAGAGAAACAGAGAGACAGAGGCAGAGACCCAGGCAGAGGGAGAAGCAGGTTCCACACAGGGAGCCTGATATGGGACTCGATCCCAGGACCCTGGAGTCAAGCCCTGGGCGGAGGGCACATGCTCAACCGCTGAGCCACCCAGGCGTCCCTCTGTTCCACCTTTTTATGTATTTACTTATTTATTTATTTTTTGGTTCCACCTTTTAAAAGAAAACCAAATGTCTCAAAACCAAGGCTGCTTTCCTGGTGGTGACTGGTGAGGCAGAGACCAAGGCAGGGGGAGGGACAGGGGCAGGGGCCAGGGGGAGGGCAGGGGCAGGGCCAGGGGGCAGGGGACAAGGCCAGGGGACAGGGCCAGGGGGCAGGGGACAGGGCCAGGGGTCAGGGGACAAGGCCAGGGGACAGGGCCAGGGGCAGGGACAGGGGACAGGGGATAGGGACAGGAAGTAGGGCCAGGGGCAGGGGCCAGGGTGGGAACAGGAACAGGGTGCAGGGGGCAGGGGGCAGGAACAGGGGCAGGGACAGAGGACAAGGGCTAGGTCAGGGGCCAGTGCGGGGCCAGGGGCAGGGACAGGGCCAGGGGCAGGGGCCAGGGTGGCGGCAGGGGCAGAGGCAGCTGCCAGGGCAGGGGCAGGGACAGGGCAGGCCGTGCGTGGGCTGCGGCCCGTCCTCCCCCAGGAGCTCCGCCTGACTGCACAGTGGATGTGACGCGCTGCCGCCGAGGCCAGAGCAGCCCCAGGAGCCACCGCAGCGGACTGGGCGTCTGTCCCAACCGGTCAGGCCACGGTCAGGCCAAGAGAGCTCCGGGCACAAAACAGCGAGGGACCCAGGGCTGCTATTCACGGGGAGGAGAGGACGAGGGCGGAGGGAGCAGGTGGGGGACCGGAGGGTGGGGTGGCTGCAGCCTGTTCACCACTGAATACGAACAGTCTTTCCTCTGATTCTGACCTTCCTTACGCACACCCCAGACTAAGAGCTCCCCCCCGGGGCGCCTGGGTGACCTGGCGCTTGAGCGTCCGCCTCTTGTTGTCGGCTCAGGTCGTGGTCTCAGGGTCGTGGGATCGCGCCCCGCGTTGGCTCCGTGCTCGGCGGACAGTCTGCAGGAGATTCTCTCCCTCTGCCCCTCCCCCTCCCCTGAAATAAATAAATAAACCTTGAAAAAATTATTTATTTATTTATTTTTAAATTTTTATTTATTTATGATAGTCACACACAGAGAGAGGCAGAGACACAGGCAGAGGGAGAAGCAGGCTCCATGCACCGGCAGAGACACAGGCAGAGGGAGAAGCAGGCTCCATGCACCGGGAGGACGTGGGATTCGATCCCGGGTCTCCAGGATCGCGCCCTGGGCCAAAGGCAGGCGCCAAACCACTGCGCCACCCAGGGATCCCGAAAAAAAATTTTTAAATGAAAACTCTTAGGGCACCTGGGGGGCTCAGCGGTGGAGTGCCTGCCTCCGGCTCAGGGCGTGACCCCGGGGTCCCGGGATGGAGTCCCACATCGGGTTCCATGCGGGATCCTGCTTCTCCCTCTGCCCGTGTCTCTGCCTCTCTCTCTCTCTCTCTCTCTGCGTCTCTCATGAATAAATCTTAAATAAATAAATAAATAAATAAATAAATAAATAAATAAATAAATAAATAAATAACAAGGAAACAAAAGCAGGCAGCTCTTCCCAAGTCTGAGACCAGCATTACCCTGATACTAAAACCAAAGACATCACAAGAAAGCCACAGACTGGTCTCCACTTAAGTACAGAAGCCGAAGTCCCCCACCCCACCCTGGTAAACCAAATCCCACAATACACAGCAAAGATCCTACGCCGCGACCAAGTGGTGCAGGGGCGCAGGTAGGGCTCCCAACGTGAGACCCCCTGTCGATAGGAGAGACAAACACAGGATCATCCCAAGAGATGCAGAAAAAGCAACTGCCAAAATCCCCAGGAGACCGTAACTGTCGGGGTGTGAGTACACCTGCAGCAAGAGAACATGGGGTGTTTGTGATGACATTTTATTTTGTGGGTGCTGCACCCCCGAATATAGCATAAAATGGATATAAAATGTTAAATGCTTATAATTTCATCAACGCTAGAGGGATCATCCCAACCAGAAAAAGTACCAAGAGAACCCCTAGTGGAACGCCACAGCCTTGCTTGGTGCAGCCAGTGGAGGGTCAGAACTGAAACTCAGTCCCCAAATGATGGCTTTTTGGCAGGTTGTCACCAACTGGAGTCTCTGGGGAAACAGGCCCTGCCCCCAGCTAGAGAGGCCCTGGAGCCCCGAGCTGCTGGAGCTGCCAGTGGGCTCTCGGGCAGGTGGAGCAGGTCAGGCTCTGGCCTCCGGGCAGATGCACCCATCAGGGAGGGGAAGGCCGCGAGGTGTCTGCTGTGCACTGCGCAAGGGGAGCCCCGGGTCTCCCTGGAATCCCCAACGCACAGACCTGGTCTGGACCAGTCCCGGGGAACAGAGCCGGCGCTGTCAGCTGTGGGGTGTCGGCGCCGCAGAGCAGGCCTCAGGCCCAGGGGACTGTGCAGACTGGGGACACCCCTCCAGGGGAGCTAAACCCCACACACAGCTGGACAGGCAGGAGCACCTGCAGGTGCCCGTGGGGGGCCGGGGCAACAGAAATCAGGTGTGTGCGATGAGCCATGTGGACAGACACGGACACTGAGCATGTCCCTGTGCGAGTCCTGCAGGTGGGCACCCCCCACCCGGTCTCCCCCTCCACCTAACACTTTCCAGGTAAGTACCATCCGCAGGGGTGGAGGCAGCGCTGGTGCCGCGAACACCCAGGGGGCGGTGACTGTCACACGGCAGCTGAGCTTGTCTCCACGGCTCCTGGGTCATCAGAAGAGAGACGCACACACATTTGACAGCCATCGCGAACCGTGGGGACTCAGCGTCTGTCCTGCCCATCCCTGGGAATGCTTGTGGAGAGGCTTTCGGCCCCGGTGCACAGAATCCAGACAGAAGGTCCACCCTGCAAGTTCACACCTGGCTTCTCGAGCTTCATGCCTTTTCCCTTTCCCCGGAAGCAACCTTAGTGGTGCCAGGTCCTGGGAGAACCGGGGTGGTCTTGGGGACCCCGCAGAGCTCGCAGCCAAACACCCAAAAAATGAAGTCAAGGAAATTCCACTTAAAACAGCAGCAAAGGGCAGCCCCGTTGTCTCAGCAGTTTGGCACATGCCTCCAGCCCAGGGCCTGATCCTGGGGTCCCGGGATCAAGTCCCACGTCGGGCTCCCTGTGTGGAGCCTGCTTCTCCCTCTGCCTGTGTCTCTGCCTCTCTCTCCCTGTGTCTCTCATGAATGAATGAATAAATAAATAAAATAAAACTTAAAAAAAAAAAAAGCACCAAAGACAGAATACTTAACAAATAAATCTAACCCAAAAAAGGTACAGAACTTAAACTCCAAAAATTTGTTGAAATTTTAAAAGAAATAAATATCTTGAAAGATAGCCCAGGGGTTCCCTACCAGAATGCAGCTCGCGGAACCCTCAGATTCGGTGGGATTTCAAGGGACCCTGAATGGCTGAAAGAATCTTTAAAGAAAAAAAAAAAGAATCTTTAAAGAGGGGCGCCCGGCTGGCTCAGCGCTGGAGCGTCTGCCTCTGGCCCGGGGCGTGACCTCGGGGTCCTGGGATCGAGTCCCGCAGGGAGCCTGCTTCTCCCTCTGCCTGTGTCTGTCTCTCGTGAATTAAAAAAATGTTAAAAGATTCAGAACAGATATTTCTGCAAAGAAGACCGACAAACGGCCAATCATCTCAGAAAAGATGCCCATCGGGGAAATGCAAATCAAGCCCACGGGAAATACCTGGCCACGGTCTCCCCACCTCCGGCTGAACACAGTGGGTGCAGGGGGTGCTGGTGGAGACGCGCCCCAGGGGTAGGCGGGGCTGAGCAGAGGCGCCCGGTGCCCCCGCCCTGCCAGGAGCAGCCCCCCCAGCAAGCCTGGGGTCCCACAGGCCTCCCCGCGGCGACGTCCGCTCCTTCCCGCGCGGTGCGGGTGTAGATGATCTGCATAGGTCACTGAGCTAATGTAGATGAATCTTTATAAAAAAAAAAAAAGCAGAAAGGAGCAGGAAAGCTGCAGGAGCATCTCTGGCCAGCCCACAGCTGACTTCCTGGGGCTTCAGGAAGACCAGATAGTGACAATTTAGAAACATGGTCCTTCGAAAGGAACTTTTATTTTTTTAAAGATTTTATTTATTTATTCATGAGAGACACACAGAGAGAGAGAGAGAGGCAGAGACACAGGCAGAGGGAGAAGCAGGCTCCACGCAGGGAGCCCGATGCGGGACTCGATCCCAGGAACCTGGGGTCACGCCCTGAGCTGAAGGCAGACGCTCAACCACTGAGCCACCCAGGGATCCCGTTTTATCACAATTAAAAGAAACACAAAATAAAGGCTTCTGGAACTTTCTGACATTTTCCATGAGAGAAAAGGAGAGCTGGAATGGAATATCAGGCACAGAGGGACACCGAGCCTCCACCCCCAGCATGAGGCTGAACACAGTTGGCCCAGGAGCCGAATCCACGGCACACGTGTTTCCATCCGGCGGACCAAGCAGCTCCGTAAAATGTCAGCAGTGTTCACCGTTTGGATCACGTCCTCCTTACAACCGCATTTCTGCCACCTGCACAAATCAGCAACCTGGAGGGTGTGAGCCTTGATGCACACGTGCCCACGCGGAGGTGAGCACACACCTCCCAGAGGGGACACGCAGGGCGCCTGCGGGAGGCCTCAGCCCACCTCCCCGGCCTCTCCCAGGAGACTATGGAAAACTAGTAAACTCGACTTGACTTGACGTAGCTCTGAGAACACATCAAATTAAACAAGTCCCCTAGTTCAAGGCGAGGCGCCTCATTCAAAATGAATATGAAACACATGAAATACACTCAGAGCCACGCAAGTCAAGCTACCGGATTTTTTTTTTTTTTTCAAGCTACCGGATTCTAAAGCGCACATCCCGGCCTCGCTCACAGCTCACAGCACCAGACGTCCACCTCGGGCTCTGCCATCAGGCTTCGTCTTTGTCTCCCTGGACAAAAGGAGCTTTTCACGCTATCACCTGATACAAGAAGGAGGCGGAGAGCAGGAGAGGGAGAGAGAAGGGTCAGCGACAACACGGTACCTCCTGCCGTGTTAACCACGTTTTTGTTTTATTCTTTGGAAAACATGTGCTTACACCTACTATTACCAACTTTACAATTGTTTCTCGCAAAATTATTTCAAACAAATAATTTTGAAATTGTTAAGTTTGAAATTGTTATTTCAAACAAAAACAAAGCAAAAAAGGGACCAATGGCAGCTGAGAGAGGGGCAGGCCTTTAGGCTTCTGTCTACATTCTAGTTGGACTGGAGTCTTCTTCTTTTTTTTTTTTAAAGATTTTATTTTTTCACGAAAGACACAGGGAAAGAGAGAGGCAGAGGGAGAAGCAGGCTCCATGCAGGGAGCCCCATGCGGGACTTGATCCCGGGTCTCCAGGGTCACGCCCTGGGCGGAAGGCGTCGCTAAACCACTGAGCCACCTGGGCTGCCCTGGATTCTTACTTCTACTGGAGTCAAGGTTAGGGTTAGGGTCCCAGCCCCACGGTGGAGGCCCCTCCCAGCACTCACCTCGTCCTCTCTGGCCTTACCCCGCCTCCTCCAGAGAAAGGGGGCTGTGAACAAACCCTACTGATAACAAGATTATCCTGGCCCAGATTCTCTTTTGAGATGGAGGATGTACTTTCAAGCACCGCTGCAAGCCCCAAGACGACCGGGCATCCATTGCCCGAGAGCATGTTCCCGTCACGATCACTGGTTAGAACTTCTGTGAAAACACCAAAAAGGCCACCACCGATGTGGCCCCTGGGATGTGAGACGTGGTCCAGGTCACCCTGACCCCCCCCCCCGCCCGTGGCTGCCCCCCCAGCCCTCCCCGGAGCTTCCGGCCAGTGGGCAACCACACCCACCCCTCCGAGGCCTGATCCCGCCCCGCATACAGCACAGAGGCAGCACAGCTTCTGAAATTTGAAATAAATGTACTTTACACGAACACAAAGTACTTATTTTTAAATTAACAAGATGAAAAAATAAATTAATTAATTAACAAGATGACCCGCAAACTAAGAAAGGCTCGGAGCTTAAAAAAAAAAAAATAAGAAGAAGAAGAGGAATGCAACGCACCGGACTGTGGCTTTCCGGATCAAACACTGAGCGCGGGTAACAGGCCCAGACCTGGTGTTTCCCACATCTTCCCGGGTTTCCTGTTTGGCTGCTTCTTTCTACTTCTTTGAGTTTCTAGCTTCATCCCCTCAACATTCTCTTCTTCCTCTAATCAAAGAAACGTTTCAACGTGACTCCCAAGGGGAGAAACGCAAAGCCAAGGCCGGAGCAGTGTCTTTGGGGGGAAGAAACACAAACTGCAAGGAGACGTGATAAGGTCACTTCGTGCCGCACCTGAGCCCCCCTGTCCCCCGCCCCCCGCTGCAGGCAGGGCTCCTTAGCCTAGGGCCCTGCGAGACCCAACAGCTGGCGAGCAAAAGCCACCACCCACCCGGCAAAGGCCACTCTGCTTCCCCACGTGTCCTGTTACCTCAGGAAGGCAACTTTACCTTCCGCCAAGAGCGGCTTCAAATCCGACACCTGAGCCTGTCCCACGGCTCCTCCTGGCCTGTCACTGCGTCTCCCTGACTGTAAGACGACACACGGGCTGCCAGCCTGGAAGACGCCAGGGCAAGCGCCCGGCCAGCTCCCAGGGGAGCCGGGCCCCAGGTGGCCCACCCGCCACGGCCTGTCCCGCGGGAGCTGAGGGCGCAGCCGGCTGGGTCCCGCCCCAACACGGCCGCAGCCCGAGGACAGCAAAGGCGCAGGCCCCGACGGTCCACAGGGGCCTTTACCCCGACCCCCGCCATCTCCTTACCTAAGGACGGTTCCGTGGACGCGTCCTGAGCATCTTCCCGGGTTTCTAGGTCAGCACACCCGTGTCTTTAATCCGTACAAGCAAGTACGGGAACGCAGGCAGGCGGCCCTGAAAGGAGCCCATCTGCCAAGCCGAGCTGAGTACTTGCGGCTCTAGAAGCGTCAGATCAGGGGATCCCTGGGTGGCGCAGCGGTTTGGCGCCTGCCTTTGGCCCAGGGCGCGATCCTGGAGACCCGGGATCGAGTCCCACGTCGGGCTCCCGGTGCATGGAGCCTGCTTCTCCCTCTGCCTGTGTCTCTCTCTCTCTCTCTCTCTCTGTGACTATCATAAATAAATAAAAATTAAAAAAAAAAAGAATAGAATCGTCAGATCAGGAGCAAAGGGGGAGACGCCTGTGAAGTCAGGGTGTGCAGGGTTACGGGGCGTGACAGCCAGGCCCGGAAGAGGAGGGAGGCCGGTGGGCACCGGCTCCCTACCAGGCTGGGTGGGGGAGTCAGCGTCCCTGGGGGGTCCCCACCCGGAGCTGGGGGGCAGGGCTGGGGAAGGGGCTGTGGCCAGGGCGGAGCGCGAGGCCGGGACGGGGTGCAGAGGAGGGGAGGGCTCGGAGCAGGAGGCACCCGGGGCGGCGGGCACGGCGGGGCCACCGAGAGGGTGAGGTCAGCGCCGCGCACAGGCCGCGGCTCCCGGCGCCGCCCACGCCCGCCCAGGCCCTCCGCCGCCCGCTGCGGCCCGGCCTCGCCGCTTCTGCGCGTGCGCAGCCTCCCCGCCACGTGCTCTGGGAAAGTGGCGGGCTGGCGCATGCGCAGGCGGGGCGGGGCGGGGCCACACGGAGGGGGCGGAGGCCGAGGCCGAGCACCGCTGGCGGGGCGTGCGCGCAGCCGGGTGGGGGGTGCAGGGGTGAGGCCGACCGCTGCTCCTCGGGGTTCCCGAGGCCCGAGCCCGGGGACAGTCGGGAGAGGCGACGCCTGCTGGGTCTGGGGGCGGAGTGGGCGGCGGGGGCGGGCGGAGCCGGGGCCTCGGCCGCGCCTCTGTGCAAGTGCTCTCCTGGGAGGTGGGCCCCAGAGACGGCCGGCGAGGCCCAGGGCCGCTGGGTGCCCAGGGCTGGGGCCCCGACTCGGGCTGAGGTCCCCGTGAGGGCCACGGGTGTCCGCACAAGGAGGGGGAGCGCGCGGGGACCGTGGCCAGGGCGCTGGGAGCGTCGGCCGAGCTGCGCGTGAGTGCGCGTGCGCGTGTGCGGGGGGGGGGGCTCGGTGCCCCGGGCAGCCCCCAGGGAACAGAAGCCCGTGCCTCCCTTCCTGGGCCCTCCTGGGCCCTCCTGGGCGGCGCTCCTGGGGCCGGGAGGTGGAAGCCCGGCTCGACGGACCCGAAGTGAGGGCGGAGGCGCCGGGGCCAGGAGCGCAGCAGGTGCCAGTCCGCGAGGGTGGCCGGCGGCTGCCCCCTGCCCCCCCCAGGAGAGCCTCCCGACCCACGGAGGAGGAGGCCCGCACTCGTTCCCCGCATTGCAGCTGCAGTGGTTCATACGTTCTAGTGCCTTTTGTGAGGTTGTTAAAGACCCCGTTTTCCTGCCTCCGAACAAATGGACGTTCGGTGCGTAGCCGTTTTCCTGCCTTGGTGAGCCGGGGCCGGGCCGGGGCCTCACACCGCCTGCGAGCGGTGCCGCCAGCGCTTTGCATGAAGATGGCATCTAACCTGCAGCTGTGCCTGCATTTGCTAGGGCCCCGCGGAGCCCGAACTCGTTGTATTCAGGACGCCACGGGAACAATAACCAAAAAAGGGTACCGTGAAGGCAACATCTATCATACGCTTCTTAAAAAACCCCCTTGTCAGCATCAGTGACAATGGCATTACCGCTCAGTCACTAAGATTAAAAATTAGTCATACGTGGAAAATAGAAACAGGTTTTCAGAGAGAAGGAAGCTTTGGTTCCACTGAATAATGCCCCCTTTTTTGCTCGGTAGATGAATGATGCATATTTTCTGATGATACATGTTTTTGCGGGTGGCTGTGTCTAGGTGGTCCCAGATTTGGGACACGGTAAGGTAAAAGCCTCGTTCTCAGGGGACTGGCTGGGCAGACGTCAAAGACATGTTATAAATCGTATCCCAAACTATCTGACAACAAGGTATGCGGTGGTGACGTCAGAGTTCCCTCCACGTGGAATCTGAGTCTTTCTGGCTTAGGTTGCAAATGAATTACGGTTTTTTGAAATTGAGGGGTTTCTTTCCTCCGTGCCACGGGCTATCAGTAGGGTGCGGTCACTGTCCAAGGCATCATCTGGCTGGCCCGTGCCCTCTCGCCACCCACAGAGCCCCACCCTCCTACCACCTCCCCTGTCCCTCCGAAGCCCTCTGTCAGTGGGGACCTTGCTTCCTGTGCCACCAGCACATAGAAACAGTCCACAGGGCCCCTGCACCCTCCCAACCCACGTGCGCTGTGCCCGCGTCCCCCTTTCCACTGCCTTCTGTTCTGTGGGTGGACTGCTAGGACTTCCATTAAAGGCCAGCCGGCCGTGTGGCCCTCTCTGACCCCATGGCCCGGGGTCACCAGTTCTGTGTTCCCGCAAGAGCAGAACTCCCCAGACACATCTTCACTGCCTGTGTCCACTTCCTCTCCAGCTCACTTTTGATCGTGATCAGAGCAGCCTTTTGTGCACACTCCCCTGAGAAGTCTGCAGCGCATCCCTGGTCTCATCCCCGTACCCGCCGGCAGCACGACACGAGGCAGCAGTCACTGGCTCTCCTCGGACATGGTCCCTCCCCAGGTTTCTGGGTACCATCTGCCTTGGTCCCTGCTGCTCCAGGCTGCCCTTCCTCCTCCTGACCACTGTGGTGAGCTCGCCCGCCCCCTGTCCCTGAGTGTTCTCTGGTGGCCACACAGCACAGATACCCACATGTGGCTCTGCCCGCACCCTCACCCAGGCTCCAGCTCAGCATCCTGTTCCGCACCCATCCGCTGCCCCTCCAGAGCTCCCTGCCTCCTCCGGCCCAAGGTGGTTCCTCAGCAGTAGGATCTGCTGCAGGGCTCAGTGGTGGAAGCCGACCAGCTGTTGGCTTGTGGTCAGACTAGTAAATGCCAACCACTGACACCAGTGCTCAGCCTTGTGCTGTTCTAAGGATGGAGCCAGTTCCCCACAGTGGCCAGAAAAGTGCCCATGGGGCCCAGCCACTCAGACAATCATTCTTCCCTACTCCCTATGTCCTCAGATCTCAATCCTGAAGAGTGCCATTTCCCCAGAAGTCAGCAAGCAAGCCAACTTCCTCGCCCGGAGCAGGACTCCTCCCTCCTTCCCATGCACACACCCTGCACCTTTATATCCAAGAGGGAAGATTCTAGAGTGTGGTGGGCTTTCAGCGCCCACAGACCCCGCTCCCACTGGGACCCCTGGGTACACACCCTGGGAAGGGAGCTTTAAGGACTTCTCTGTGTTCCCAAATGCCTTTTTTTTTTTAAGATTTTATTTATTTATTTAAGTATATGTATGAGTGAGGGGAGGCAGAGGGACAACCAGGGAGCCCGACATGGGGCTGGATCCCAGGACCCCAAGATCATGACCCGAGACAAAGACACACAACCGACAGCCCTCCAGGCGCCCCCAAACGGCTGTTTACATCTTGCCCACAGCAAGCCATTCCTCCCAGTGGCTCTTCCCGCTCCCCTCCAAATGACTCTCAGCTCGTCTTCAAATAAGAATAAATATGTGTGTCTGTCCTCTGGGGCCTTTGACAGCCCCGAGCTGGCCCCCTGACTTGGGTGGGATTGATTGCACCGTCTCACCAGGAAGCCAGGTGCATCTTTTACTGAAGGCGGTCTCCGAATGATGAATGGCTCGCTCACAAACACAAAATTGTTGATAGTATTTACAAACAATTCATTTTTCACGTTCTGTTGATTCTCTTCCAGCGTCCCTCCATGACACCCCAGCGCTGATGCATCGGGGGCGATTACTGCCATTGATTAAGGCTTCCTGTGGTCCTGCGGAGCCCGCTTCTCCATTTGTCACAGACAAGTGGCTCGCACGCTGCAGTACATCATGTCCTCTTCGTGCTTCACCGTTATTTGTTTTTCAATTTGTGTCGTGTACCCTCTAAGTACAGGTGCACAGCGAAACTCCAGAGTCTGAGCGCGCCGCACTGTAAACAAACACATGTGTAATTAAATTATCTGGCTTCCCCCGATCCTGTGTCTCCCAAGCCTGCCTCCCCGGCCTCCCACTCGGAAGAATTGCTAGTGTAAATGAACAGGGTCGGCACCATCGCCTGATGGAGACTCGGGAGGAGAGAAGGTCGCTGAAGGGCCACCACTTCCTTGACATTCAAGATTGAGCTGAAACACCCAAACCCGAATCTCTCAGCACCTCTGGGGATAGTCCTGGAAGTGGCCCAACCCAGGCACCGGGAGGATTTTTCTGGAATTGGCTGCTTTCACCTGAATTTCTCTATCTACACCAGTGGCCCCCGACCACGGTTCTCCAGCGGCCTGGCCAGTCCGACCAGGAGGGGGCTGGTGCGGGTAGCAGGTGCCGGACCCGGCGGCTGGGGGGCGGGGGGGTCCAGGTTTCAGTTTCCTGCCACGCGGCCTCCGGGCTGCTTCGGGCAAGTCTCTGAACTGCCGCCACCAGGTCCTCTCATGGGACTTGCAGAGGCTCAGAAAGGAGCCTGAGTTTCCTCCTGGCTTGGCGGGCCGAGTGTTCACGTTCCCGTCAAGAGCCTCTTGGTGCCGGTTTGCGAAGTACTGATCCGTGTGCGGGCGCGAGGCCGACTCCCCAGCACGGCCTCCGCCTGCCGAAACCCCGCGGTGGCCTCCTCCCTCCGGCTGCCGGCGGCCACCCCCTCTGCCTTTTCTAACCCAAATTCTCCACGTCCTCATTTCCCATTCTCTCGTTTTCTCCTCTTATTTTTTTTTTAACTTCAGAGGTACAGTAGTGCGTTGTTGCTGTGACAAGTGCCATCACACAGAGGGGTGTGTAGCCAAACTGGGCGGGCGGTGCTGCCAGTTACACAAACAGAGGCGTATTGGGAGTCGTCGTCCTTGTCTGTCTGCTAAAGATTTTATTATTTATTAGCACGAGGTGGGTGCAGGGGGAGAGGGAGAAGCAGGTGCCCCACTGAGCAGGGAGCGTGATGCGGGGCTCGATCCCAGGACCCCAGGGTCATGACCTGGGCCAAAGGTGGGTGCTCACCCACTCGGCCACCCAGGTCTTTCTTTTTAAAATAAGTGGGATTCTTTTCCCCGTACAGATGGAATTCTGCAGTTTGTTTTACTTTTGTATTCTGACATTTTTACTTCAGAAGATGTGATTCCTGGGGGCACCTGGGGGGCTCAGTGGATGAAGCGTCTGCCTTCAGCTCAGGTGAGGACGTCGGGGTCCACGCTCAGAGGGGAGCCTGCTTCTGCCTCTGACCCCCCCCACTGCTGGTGCTGGCTCTCTCAAATAAAATCTTAAACCAAAAAACAAAAAGTGTGATTTCTAAAAGCAGGTTCGTGGAAGCAGAGCGTGCATATTCTAGACGTCAGTAGCTCCTTCCAGACGACTTACCTGGAAGGCGTTACCTCTTCACGGGTGGGCCTGCCTTCCCGACGCCAGCAGCCCCTGACCGCCCTCCCTGTGTCTGGCGAGTCCGTGGAAAAGCCCCACGTCCCGCTGCTCCAGCTCGCCCTGCCCTGACCCCTGGCGCAGGAGAGCATGTTTTCGTGTGTATTTCGTGTTTGTGTCCTGGGTGGGATGTCACCCTTTGGTCCCGGCCCCACGCAGGCCACCCTCCACCCACCTGTACCGCACGGAGGCCGCAGCTGGAGTCCGCCTTGCCCGGCGGCCTCGGGAAGGAGGGAGGGAGGTCACGGCCGCCTGCAGCTGCAGCAGCGCTGGCTCCCACCCCCCGGGGCCCTGGGGCGTCCCGCCGGCCACCACCACCCTTGGGCGCTGTCCCATAACCCCGCACCTGTGCTGGGCTCGGTCTCCTCTTTTTGAGACGGCTGGGGTGGTGTGTGCTCTCCCGGCTCCACGCAGACTGACACCACCTTCCTCACCTTGTCTGTGCTCACCTTGGACTATTCTGGAATCAGTTTTAGAGGCTGTTATTAGGGGCGCTCACTCCTTTATCGCATGTGTTGCAATTTTCCCCTCGGTCTTCTTTGTCTTTTGACTTTTTCCTCATGTCTTTTGTTGTACAGAAATATTAAATATTGATATCATACAACCTTTTCAACGGCATCCAGATTTTCTGTTTCAATATAAAGTGTTCCTTCAACCCTGGGTTCATTCGAATGATCTCCTTTTTCTTGTCACGTCGTTGGCAGTCTGCTTGCTTACACGGGAATCTTTAAGCCACCTCTTGGGAGAGTTGACATTTTTACAGCAGGTTCATGTTTTCACCAAGGTGCACGGTACGTGCAACCACGATTCAAGTCTGGCTTTAAGTTGCTGAGTAAAAGGGTACCCATCTCATAGACGGTATATTTCTTACTAAGTTTCTTCTAGACATCCTATAGACTTGTCACATGTGTGACAGGAGGTATTCCTGATTTCTGTTTTTCTATTTGTAGTCGTGTGTGTGTGTGTGTGTGTGTTAAGCAGTTGGTCTCTATATAGTGTCTTAATCAGCTCAGGCTGCTGCAACAGGATCCCACAGGCAGCACAGCTTACAACAGCAGAAATTAATTTTCTCACCGTTCTTGAGGCTGAGGCCAAGATCAAGGAGCCAGGTGCTTCAGCTCTGGGCGAGGGCCGTCTCCCTGGTTTGCGGATGGCCGCTTCTCGCCTGGGCCGGCCTGCTGGAGAGAGCCAGCCAGCTCTGAGTCTCTTCTGACGAGGCAGGGGATCCCTGGATGGCTCAGCGGTTAAGCATCTGCCTTTGGCCCAGGGCATGGTCCTGGAGTCCAGGGATTGAGTCGCGTCGGGCTCCCTGCATGGAGCCTGCTTCTCCCTCTGCCTGGGTCTCTGCCTCTCTCTGTGTCTCTCATGAATAAATAAGTAAATAAATCTTTAAAAAAAAAGAAAAGAAAAGAGCATCTTCTGACGAGGCACTGATCCTGCTGTGGCCGCAACCCCACCTAAGCCTCATCACCCCCCAACCCTCCTTCCAAACACTGTCACATTGGGGGTAGGGCCTCAACATCTGGAGGGGCACACTGTTCCATGCCTAACATAGCTTAAAACTAGCTACCTTACCAAATTCTCAAGTCAGTTTTGACAGTTCCTTTGGCTGATATTCTTGGGATTTCAAAGTATGCAACCATGTCATCTGAATATAATGAATATTAATCATAAGATTTTGTTTTCCTGCATCAACATCATCACCATCATTATTATTTCATAAGTGAGAACTACAGAACAACTCAGAATAGTGGTAGTAGCAGGTGCTCACACCTTGGTTTAAACATGGATGGATGGGATCCCTGGGTGGTGCAGCGGTTTAGCGCCTGCCTTTGGCCCAGGGCACGATCCTGGAGACCCGGAATCGAATCCCACATCGGGCTCCCGGTGCATGGAGCCTGCTTCTCCCTCTGCCTGTGTCTCTGCCTCTCTCTCTGTGACTATCATAAATAAATAAATAAATAAATAAATAATTTAAAAATAACATGGATGGAGGGGACCCCTGGGTGGCTCAGCAGTTTAGGGCCTGCTTTCAGCCCAGGGCATGATCCTGGGGATCTGGAATCAAGTCCCACATCGGGCTCCCTGCATGGAGCCTGCTTCTCCCTCTGCCTGTGTCTCTCATGATTAAATAAACAAAATCTTTTAAAAAAATAAAATAAATAGACATGGATGGATTTAAGATTTCAATATGTAATATACTCATTGTCAGCACTTGATACATTGTCTTTATCAAATTTAAGGAGTCCCTTCCATTTCTGTTGTACTTGGACTTTTGTATAGAACAGCGGCTGAATTGTTCAGATGTTTCGGGGGCCCTATGCCGATTACCGCACGGCAGACTCCTCTGTGAACCTGTTGGTGAGATCGCCTTGGCTGGTGGGTTCCTGACGTGGGATCTACTTGGTCAGGGCAGGTCGTGCATGAGCTCACTGCTGGATCTCATTTGCTGTTATTTATATTCAAGGTGTATATATACATTGTGTTGGGACACATTTGGCTTCAAGTATCAGAAAGCCCTACTTGAAGGGACTGGGTTGGGAAGGAGATTGGTTATCTCAGGAGAAGAGGAGCAGGGCCTGGGTGCTCTGCCACCCTCAGTATGTGGCTCCCACCCAAGGTGCAAGGTGACCACACGGTACTTGGCATTACACCTAATGTAATGACAGTGTCCAGAGGCAGGGAGACACGGCCTCCTCCTGTGGGACCCTTCCAGGGGTACTCTGAAGACTCCCCTCTTGACCAACTGCATCCTGAGCCTCTGGATGCAGATCCGTCAGTGGTATAAGGCCCAAGGTGACTTCTTTGGGTCACTATGTCCTGCTGGCATCTGGAACAGTGAGCCTGTACCTGTGTGCCCAGGCATCACAGGCCACTTCACAGCCCCAGCTTCTGACAGTGCCCCCACCCCATGGTTCCAACACCCTCTGGTTATACGGCTGTGGTCCCCCTCCAGGGACCGAGACTGGCCATCCTTCCCTGGAGCATGTGGCTTCACTAAGGAAGTGGTCACACAAGCCAAACAAAACTCTAATGACAGGGGCGAGGCAAGTGGGCCAGGCCACCGACAAAGCCGGCAGCTTATGTTTGTTGATGAGAGCGATCCACGGTGCCTTGTGCCCTCTCTTCATCGGACCTGGGGTTTTAGGCTGGCAAGCTGTTGGGGGGGGGCAGCATCCCTTGGGTAATGGGGCTCGGTTTGAGGAGCGGAGAAAGCCCGTGTTCTGGGCCGCCTGGGTGGGTAGACCTGCCGCGTGCCTGTCAGAGTCCAGATCCCGTCTTAGCAGTTTAGTCCATGGCTACTGGTCTGCTCCTCTTCTCTCTGCTTTCTTGGGTAACTTTGACCATTGAAGTATGGATACAGACTCTTGCATTTTCTCTAGATCTTCCAGTTCACATTTATGATGTTTTCTTAGTTTGTAAAATCTCCCCTGTGGCTCGGATGGTGCTCTTTTCCCTTTCTTCATGTGGGGTGTATTTGTGTCTTCCCTCCGAGGCACGACTCACAGTCACCCCAGAGCCATTCTTGTCTTCCTGATCCACAGGACCTGACTGTGTTTGGAACAGCAAGGCGCCAGCTGGAACTCCTGGCCTCCCCTGCACCGTGTGTGGCCGTGTTTAACAAAGTGACAAAGTCATGGAGAGCTGGGGACATGTTTTGCTTTCCTTTTTGACACTTCTTTTCTTTTTCCTTCCTGAAAACACAGAAATGAGGCCTGAGGAGGAATATCTTATCTCTCTCACGAGGTGGAAAGCGCAGGACAGGAGCCTGGGAGTGAGTACCCTGGGTCGCACCCCGCACCTCTGCCACCCACTCTGAATGGTGGTCTGGGGACAAATTATAAACATCTCACTCCCTGTAGACACAACTGTGTCCCAATCCCATGCGGTCAGAGGCCAATCCTCCTTGATACCGTCCGTCTCTTTTTTCACTGACGGGCCCCCAAGGATTTATCATCTTTGTTTTTTCCCAAATGCTCAGCTTTTTTGCTATATGACTGATGTCAACTTTTAATCTTTAGTAACTTCCTCTTTGTATTTTCTTTTGATTTGGTGAATTGATGTCATATATACACACATATACACATATATGTATATATACACACACCTGTGTATAGGCAGTAAAGTTACCTGGGTTTGCAGAATTTCCTTTGGTCTATTCCATACATTTTATATAATGTCATTTACCGTCTAGTCACATTTTAGGTAACATGCAGTTGTGTTGTAACTTTCTTTCAATTCAAACCTTTTTTAGAAATATCTCCTTGGGGCACCTGGGTGGCTCAGTGGTTGAGCATCTGCCTTCTGCTCAGGTCGTGATCCCGGGGTTCTGGGATCAAGTCCCACATCATGTTCCCCTTGGGGAGCCTGCTTCTCCCTTTGTCTGTGTCTCTGCCTCTCTCTCCATGTTGCTCTTGAATAAATAAGGAGATAAACGCTTAAAAAAACAAAAGATCTCCTCACTTAAAATGGTAATGTTTTCCATTGGATGTTTTTTATTGCCAACTTCTAAACAGTCACTGTCTAAAAACAAGCTTTGGAGTTGCTTTATTGTGGGAGGAGCACAGTTTCACCAACCACATAGTTCTGCCAGAACTGCTTAGCGAAACAGCAGCATCCCCCTGCGCCCTGCTGCCCCTCCCCAGGTACAACCCCTGTGACTCCTGGAGCTGGTGAGTTGGGACTGAGTCCCACAATTCTGAACAACATGCTTCTGCAGCGCTGTTTCTTAATTGTGGCTTCTCATTGACTTAGGCTCAGGAGGATGAAGTGTCAGCATCTCTCCCCTCCACCGTGCTGTCTTCCTCCCCCTTCACCTCTCCCCTCCTCCTAATAGACTCAAGTTCTAATTGCCCTGGGGTCAAGATGCCAGGAGGATGTCTGATTACATTATTAAGGCAATGGAAAGGAATGCACAGCTGACTCAGGTAGTATTTTGTGATTACTTTTTATTTTCCTCCTAGTCGTCACTGTCTTATTTTGTTGCTATTGTTGTGTCAGATGGCCAGGGCCGGCCAAGCAGCTTAGCGTGCAGGGCTTAGCTCCGGGCCTGCGAGCCTGCGAGCCCGCGTGCGGGGGCGGGAGAGCAGCCCGGGGCGCAGCCCCGCAGGACCCGGCGGGTGGGTCGGTTGGAAAGGCTGCCCCGTCACAGGGCCTTATGACCGCTGCTTGCTGCTTGTGCCCTGGTGTTTCTGCCCTACAAAAGGCGTGCCGTTAGGTGGGGCGAGCCTCACGGGGAATCTGCGTGTGTTCCGGGGCCACCAGGGCCTCAGGGAAGTTATGGAGTGACATTGCTGGGACAACCCTGCAGGGAGCGCAGGCTCTGGACATAGTCTGATCCTGGAAGCAGGCCAGTTCTGCAGGCCGGGCTGGTCCTGGAGGCCAAGTTGGTTCTAGAAGGTGTTTGCGGAAGACGATTCTACAAGCAGGTTGCCGGGTCGGGTTCCAGGGAGGGGTTCGAAGGAAGGTTCTGGAGGCGGGTTCTGCCGCCGTGACAGCGGAGGCCAGGGCCGAGCCGGCGTCTGCGAGCGAGCGGAGAGGAAGGACCGCACCAGCTCTAACACCGCCGTTATACCCCTGGGGCGGGACCAAACCGCGCGGTGCAAGCTCGTGCATTCTCGAGAAAGCGCGGTGCGAGCCGGTGCAAGCTCGGCCCTCCGAGGCCGAGCAGGGGCGCCGGGCAGGGGCGCCGGCAGGGCGGCCCGCCTGAGTTCAGGAGTTGTCTTTTTTCCTCTTACTCTAACTTTTCCGCACGCTGAGCGGACGCTGCGGCGCATGCGCAGTCCACGCCCCGCCGGGCCGCGGGGCGACGGGCCGGGCGGTTGTCAGGGGCGACCGCATTCTCCCGGGACTCCGCGCCCGCGCGGGCGGGGCCTGGCCGAGCGGGCCCGCCTCCCTCGCGCTCTGATTGGCTGAGGCCGCTGCTCGTTGGCGTCGCCGCGGCCGCCGATTGGGCAAAGGCAAGTTCGCACGCTCGGCTCGGGGCCACGCCCCCCCAGCCGGCCCGCGCCAGCCACCCCGGGAGGGGAGGACGCTGGGGCGCCCGGCGCGGCCCCGGGAGGGACCTGCGCGAGCCTCGGCCTCCAGGCGGGCGCGGCCCGGGCGGTGGGCGGCGATGATCCCCGAGGAGAGGCCGGGCGGCCCGGGCGCCGGCGAGGACAGCACGAGGCTGCAGGCGGCAGGCAGCGTTGGAAAGGTGGGCGCGTCCGCGGGGCCGGGGGCGGGGGCGTGTCGGGGACCCCAGCCCACCTTGGCTGCCACCTGCCGCCGGCGGGCGCGGGGCTGCGGGGTCGGCGCGGCCTCTCAGGTCTGTGCGCTGCAAGACTTGTGGCAGCCCCCCCTCCCGCCCTCGCTCCGGCGGCTGCCCTCCGGGGAAACTGAGGCACGGCGCACAGGCCGGGCCCGCCCGCCTGCCTGCGCTGGGCGCCCCTCATCCCGCCCGGGGCACAGCCTGTGCGGCTCAGCAGAGCTCAGCGCCTCTCCCCGCTCGGCAGGTGTTGGGCTCGGTCCGAGGCCGCGGCCCGGTGCCAGCTCCCCGAGCCCGTCACTCCTTCCCTAGCTTCTCCCTCCCTCTCGCCGGGGCTGCTCAGCCTTGCCCCGGGCGCCTGGCTCTGTCCTGGCCGAAACTTTCCGCGCCGGCAGCGGGAGCCTCCCGGGGACAGGAAGTGGCAGGAGGACCTCACAGCTGGGCAGTTTGTCCTTCCTCGCTCACCGCGCACCCCCTCCCGGTCTGAGGTCCCTAATCCTGGGGCGCTGACTAGGACTGCGGGCCATGCCCGGGAGTACTGGGGAATCTCTGCCAGGGGATGGGAGTGCTGAGAGGGAGGGGGCTGCCTGTCTGGGGCCTGGAGCCTAGGCATTCCCTGGGGGCCACAAGAGGCCGTGCCCGTGTCCCTACCAGGCCCATGCGGGGCGCTACAGGGCTCAGAGTAGCTTCTGGCCCCCAGGCTGCAGGTCCCCCCCTTCCAGCACATCTCCAGGAGCACTCGACATCTGAGACCAGGTGAACGGTGTTGATGAAGACAGCCCTCCTGAGCTGATGGCCTCTGCCCAGCACATGGACCACCCCCTCCCTGGGCAAATGGATATAGCTGCTGGCCCCGAACCTCTAGAACCTGCTGCAGCTTTGCGGTCGGACCTTCAGAAGGGGAAGGATGGAGCTTTGGCTCTGGCTTGCAACGGGCCCCCTCCAGGGTCTCAGGCCTCCTGGAGGGGAGACAGCCCGGGAGGGCTTCCTTGGTGATCTCTTTTGAGAACGTTGGAGTGGGGGCGAGGCGTTGAGCATAATCCAAGGTGGCCGTGTGCCAGGAGCCTTCAGCGTGGGAGGGTGGGAGGCTTTCTTTAGGATGCCCTCTTCGAGGCAGTAGAACAAGATATAGCCCCCAAAGCGTCTGAAACTGCCCTGTGCCTGATTGGGCTTGGGTGCACACCAAGGAAAATAGGCCCCATTTCCTGCAGCATGTGGAAGATGGTAGACACCAGGGAGGCTGTCGCTGCATCAGGGCAGGGTCCTGGGAGGCACCGTCTTCATCCCCACTGTGTTCAGGGGCCATGTGACCATCTTTGGGGACTTAGCTCAGGGAAGGTGCATCCTGAGAAGTTCTTCTGAGCTCCAGGGCTGGTGACTGTCCCAAACAGAAGGTTCCTAACTAGCCAGGAGGAGGCGTGGTGGCCTGGGCCCTGAGAGCTGCTCCAACTCCCCATCCTGGGTCTTATGGAAGCCCCTGACCTTCCCTGCCCCCCCCATTCTCCAGTCACAGAGTTGTGAGATCAAGCCCCACATGGGGTTCCATGGTCAGAGAGGAGTCAGCTTGAGATTCTCTCCCTTGGCCCCTTACCCCACCGTGTGTGTGCAAGCGCACTACCTACCTCTCTCTAAAATTAATAAATCTTTTTTTTTTTTTTAAGATTTTAATTATCTGAGAGAGGGCAGTCTGGGTGGCTCTGCGGTTTAGCACCACCTTCAGCCCAGGGCATGATCCTGGAGACCTGGGATCAAGTCCCATATCAGGCTCCCTGCATGCAGCCTGCATCTCCTTCTGCCTGTGTCTCTCATGAGTAGATAAATAAAATATTTAAAAAAAATAATTATCTGAGAGAGAGAGAGAGAGCACACATGCGTGTGCACACAAGCAGGGGGAGGGGCAGAGGGAAAAGCAGACTCCCCACTGAGCAGGGAGCCTGGCATGGGACTCGATCCCAGGACCCTGGGATCATGACCTGAGCTGAAGGCAGACGCTTGACTGACTGAGCCACCAGGTGCCCCAATAGATAAATCTTTAAAAAAAAAAGAAGTGCAGATGGCTGTGTGGTGAGCAATTGGCCACTTCCTGCCAGGGGCTCCCAGAGCCCCATCTCACTGGTGCTGGCCCCACAGTACAGGCCCAGCTGCTTCTTGGGGCCCCAGTCCCAGCCCTGTCCCCCCCACTCTGTCCTTTATGGCCTGACTGCCCCCACGCCCCTCCTTTCTGGCATCACGCACTGTGCCCAGCTTCTGTGCTCATGCACCTCCGCCAGGCCTGCCTGCTGCTGTCCGTGCAGCTGGCTCACATTCACCTGTGGTGACCGCCCCCTTCCCTGCCTGCAAGAGTCCTCTGGCCCTTGGGAGCTGCTGGCAGAGGCCTGGCCTGGCCCCTGTGACCTGCAGCCTCTCCACAGGGCTGTGACCCCCTGGCCCAGACAGCGCCCGGCCGCCTGCAGAGCCGCAGGGCTCGGGTCCACCAGCAGATCACCAAGGAGCTACGGATGCGAACAGGTGCCGAGAACCTCTACAGGTGAGTGCCGGCGGCCATCCCCATCCCTCAGGAGGGTGGCGGCGCTGCTCCCTGAGGCCCTCTGCAAACCAGCCTGTGCTGAACACAAGGCAGTGACCCAGCTGGGTGCCCACTCCTGTGGTCTGGTTTGGGAGATGGACACGTGAGCCGGTGACTGTGGCCGCTGCACACTCAGGAGAGGCCGGGCCTCCCCCTGGAGTCTGGGGCAGCCACATTGCACAACTGAAACCCTCACAGACCACCTGGGCTCCTGCCTTGGTGGGCCTCATTGGCGAGGGTCAGCCCAGGATCAGCCAAGTGCCACGTGGGGCTGGAGGGGGCTGGGGTGTGGTGTGGGAGCCCCTGATTTGTGCGTGGAGACAGCAGGGGTTTCTCGGCAGAGGCACTGTTTAGGCTGAGCTGTGACACGTGCCCCAAGATTGTGGCCCTGGGAAAGTGTCCTCCAGGCCGAAGGGATGCGTCCCCCTTGGAACAGTGAGCTGCACGTCTGCTCAGACCTTCACCCGTGTCTCCAGGAGCCCAATCTATGGGCGATGGCCCAGGGACGTGGTCCAACCTGTAGAGCCACAGCCGGTGTGTGCAGGGCCGGCCGACAGGTTCTGGGGTCTGCTAGGTGCAAGGGGCCCTCCAACCCTTCGCCACCCTGGCAGCCCGTCCCTGCTGTCAGCCTGGCCTTCCGGGACTCCCCGCCCCTTCTGTCAGGTGCTCCGATGTAGGCACAGAGACGGTGTGACCCCCAGCCTTCCAGGAAAGTTGGTTTTGTGTCACTGTGGAGGGTGCACCGGGGCCTGCCTCCGGGGGAGAGGTGGTGGGAGGCGAGAGCCTGTGCCCTGGGCGGCCTGGGTGTGAGCTGATGTGCCCGGGCCAGAGGCACCGTATGTACGCGTGCACGGGAGTCCCCCGAACTGCAGGGGGACTCAGGAGAAGAGGGAGGTCATGGGGGGGAGGTCGCTGGGGCTGTGAGCACGGAGGTGGGGAGGCCCGGGGCACGTGGTCCCCCTGCAGAGCCCCACCCCGTGCCTCCCGCAGGGCCACCAGCAACGCCCGGGTCAGGGAGACGGTGGTCCTGGAGCTGAGCTACGTCAACTCCAGCCTGCAGCTGCTGAAGGAGGAGCTGGAGGAGCTCAACGGCGTGGAGGCTGACGGGCCCGGGAGGTGCGTGCGGGACCGCGTGGCCGGTTCGGGGCGGGGGCGGGGGGGGGGTTGTCCAGCCTTTGCGAGCGCCCCGCGGCTCTGCTCCCCTGGCTGCAGCCAAGGTATCGCCGTCCCGATGATCCCCCTGGGGCTGAAGGAGACCAAGGAGCTGGACTGGTCCGCGGCCCTGAAGGTAAGTGCTGAGTGGGGCCCTGGGGCCGGCGGACGGGGCTGCGCCCGAGAGCCACACGGGCCGCCCTGGCGTCCGAGGGGTCCGGGAGGCTTCCCGATCCAGCCAGAGGGAGGAAGAGTGGCCCGGGGCCACCCGGCTGCCCAGGCTGGGGGGGTTCCGGTTGGCTGGACTTTGGAGAGGAGCACCCCGGTGGGCTGGGCAGCGCGGGTCATCCCTCTGTCGCCCGGTGCCTGGGGGCTGGGCCTGCAGTCAGAGCGGGCGCTGGCCGGACGGGAGCCTCGGCAGATCGCACAGCCTCGGGGGCATACAGGAGCCCCAGGGCCAGGGAGGGGACCCACGGCCCTACACACCCTGCCCCAGGGCCCGGGGCTTCCTTCCGCTGCTGACTGCCCGCCTTACGCTGGGTGACCAGAGGCCAGCACCTGCCCCTCCCCTCCCAGGAGCTGATCTCTGGGCACTTCGGAGAGGACGGTGCCTCCTACGGGGCTGAGATCAGGGAGCTGGAAGACCTGCGGCAGGTGCCTGGGTTCTCCCCTCCTCCCATCCCACTGCCCCTCCCCTCCCCTCCCCTCCCCTCCATTCTTCCTCCTCCCCCTTCCCTCCTCCCTCCTCCCCCTTCCCTCCCCTTCCCTCTCCTTCCCTCCACTCCCCTCTCTCCATCCCTCCTCCCCCCCATAGTCCCCCCTCCCCCTCCCATACTCTCCCCCTCTCCCCTCCCATGAGACCAGTTACTCCCAGCTCACAAGGGAAACTGAGGCTCAGGAAGAGGAGCTCGGCATAGGCATTCACACACAGTAGAGGGGTCCCTGGCTGGGGCAGCTCTGGGGACAGCGCAGAGACAGGTGCACACCCGGGGCACACAGACGGCTCCTTGCATACCAGGGAGGTCCTGTCCTCACCACACGCTGCTGGCCCTTTAGGAACGGCTGCCCTGTGGCTGTCCCCTCCTGGGGACCCTGCCTGGACCTCTCCCTTGTGTTCTCCATCCCCAGGGTGGGGCCCCAGCAGCCCCAGAGAAGACAGGTGTGCCTCAGTGTGACCTTGTGCCCCGCCCCCTGACCCTGGAGAGTGCTCCCATGGGGCTGTGACATCTGAGGGACTTGGTAGGTGGGTGGTGTGGGTGCCCTGGGCTGGGCCCGGGTGCTGGGGCCAGCTGCTGCCTACCCCGCAGGCCATTCGGACGCCCAGCCGTAGCGAGGCGGGCCTGGAGCTGCTCATGGCCTACTACAACCAGCTCTGCTTCCTGGACGCGCGCTTCGTCGCCCCTGCCGGGAGCCTCGGGCTGCTCTTCCATTGGTAGGATGGGAGTGGGGGGGGTCCCCACCACCACCGACTGCCCCGAGGCCCTTCTGAGACTCTCGGCTGCCTGCCGTGGGAACCGCAGCCAGCCTGCCCCACCCACAGGTACGACTCGCTCACGGGGGTCCCGGCCCAGCAGCGGGCCCTCGCCTTCGAGAAGGGCAGCGTGCTTTTCAACATTGGGGCTCTCCACACCCAGATTGGGGCTCGCCAGGACCGCTCCTGCCCTGAGGGCACCAGGCGCGCCATTGAGGCCTTTCAGAGGGCTGCTGGTGAGGGCAGCCCAGACCCCGGACCCCACGGCTGCAGTTGGGGGGGGGGTGCATCTGCAAGTAGAAGAGCCCCTTCCCCGGGACCAGAGCTGGCGGGGGTGGCCTCGAGTGCAGGGGGTCAGGCGCACACACAGCCCCTTCCTGGGGGATGCAGGCCTAGGGGGGGCACCGGCAGCCCTGGCCGCCTGCTGTGAGCGCCCCTCTGCAGGGGCCTTCAGTCTCCTGCGGGAGAACTTCTCCCGAGCGCCCAGCCCGGACATGAGTCCCGCCTCGCTCTCCATGCTGGAGCAACTCATGACGGCCCAGGCCCAGGAGTGCGTCTTTGAGGGCCTGTTGCTGCCGGCCCCTGCGACCCCCCAGGATGGTGTGGCCCAGCTCCGCCTGGCCCAGGAGGCTGCCCAGGTGAGGACAGGGAGCCCTCGTCCCACAGGGACCTGGCCAGGTGTGGTGGCTGCACGAGCAGGAGAGCCTGGACTGAGGGTCCCTGCAGGGGTGCGGGGTGCCATGGCTGTGTCTCCTGTTGGCCTGGTCTCTGGGGCTAGGCAGGACCCCAGTGCCCTGAGTCCTTGCCCCTGGGGCAGCACTGAGCAGAGCGGAAACTGGGGCCAGACCCCTGAGCTTGGCTCAGCTCGGGCTGCGGGGCAGGTAGGGGCCAGGCCCCAGGGTGGCGAGGGGCAGGGGCTGAGGCTGCTGGGCTCCTCCCGGAGCTGGAGAGGAAACCCCAGTGTCACACGACGTGCCGGCAGGTGGCAGCTGAGTACAGGCTGGTGCACCAGAGCATGGCCCAGCCTCCTGTCCGAGACTACGTGCCCTTCCCCTGGACTGCCCTGGTGCACGTCAAGGCCGAGCACTTCCGCGCCCTGGCCCACTACCACGCGGCCGTGGCCCTCTGCGACAGCCCCCGTGAGTGCCCTGGCCCCGCATCTGTGTACCGCACAGGCCCCAGTGCGCGGGCTCACGGCCCTCTCCGTCTCTGACCCCCGCAGCGGCCCAGGCGGGGTTCCCGGCGCTCCAGCAGCCCCTCCGCGGGCCCCCAGCCACGTCCCAGCCCTGGGGCTCCGCATGGCCTGAGGAGCCAGAGGAGCGCAGGAAGCTCGGTGAGGGGGGTGCGGAGGGGACTGAGTGACCCAGCCTTCACGAGTCGCTTGTCACGGGCACGCCTGGTGTCCCAGCACCGGCGGGAACAGTCGCCAGCTCACCTTCGGGACGTCCCCTGCGTGGCCCAGGCGGGGCGGGAAGGCCAGGCGTGTGCGGGTGCTCGCGGGGGGCAGCCCGTCCCGGAGCGGCCGGCGGGCCCTCGGGATGGACCCAGACCCTCACCTGCCCTCTGGCCGCGGCGCCCACGGGCACGAGCCGGCTGTGTCCCCGCAGGCAAGGCGCACCTGAAGCGGGCCATCCTGGGCCAGGAGGAGGCGCTGCGGCTGCACGCCGTGTGCCGGGCCCTGCGCAGAGTGGACCTGCTGCAGGCCGTGCTGGCCCGGGCGCTGCGCTGCTCGCTGGCCAAGTACTCGGAGCTCGACCGCGAGGACGACTTCCTGGAGACCAGCGAAGCTCCTGACATCCAGCGTGAGCAGCCCGGCCGTCGGCCGTCGGGAGGCGGCGGGGGGCTGAGCCCTGGCGGGGAGCCCACGTGGGCACGCTCCCTCGCTCTTGGGGGGCCTCGCCATCCCCGCCGGTTCCTGCCCCGGGGAGGCTGCAAGCTGCGGCCTGGGAGGCACCTGCTCCACAGGAGCCGGGGGGACGGCCAGAGGGTGGCGACACCCCGCCACCACCGGGCTGGGGGGAGCCGCGGGCCCAGGAGTCCCTTGTGCCTGCGGCCACGGCTCCTCAGGACACCTGCTCGGCTCCAGCTGACCCGAATCCTGGCTGTGGCCCAGGAGCCTGAGGGTCCGCGAGTTCGGGCTTAGCCCTGACCTCGCCTTACTTTTGTCATTTCAGCCAAAACACAGCAGAAGCCAGAGATCAGGGCACCCAGCTTCTCCAGCGTGAAGGTGACCGACATCTTCCACCGGCTGGTGAGTGTCCCCTGCCCGGGCCACCCCTCCCCTTCAGCAGGGGCTCAGGCAGGTGGCCCTGCCCTGGGGGAGGACCCTGGGCCTGGTGGTGGCCGAGCCTGCCTCCGCCCTTTGCCGCACCTGGTTTCTGACCCAAGACGTAGAGATGGGGTGGCAGGTGCTGTGGGTCCCGGCCAGGCCACTGATGCCCCGTCGCCCACCCCCAGGGGCCCTTGTCCGTGTTTTCAGCCAAGAACTGCTGGCGGCTGGTGGGGCCTGTCCACATGACCCGGGGAGAGGCTGGCTTTGGCCTCACGCTGCGAGGAGACGCACCCGTCCTCATTGCCGCTGTCATCCCGGGGGGCCCGGCCGCGGTAAGGCCCCCGCCCCACCCCCAGAGCCGAAGCCCCCGGCCTGGAGCGGCCAGATGGGACTGTGGCCGGAGGTGGCGGGTGCCCACTCCCAGACCCCCGTCTCCCCGCAGGCAGCCGGCCTGCAGGAGGGCGACTACATCGTGTCCTTGAATGGGCAGCCGTGCAAGTGGTGGAAGCACGCCGAGGTGGTGGCACAGCTGAAGGCTGTGGGCGACGAGGGTGTGAGCCTGCAGGTGGTGACGCTGCTGCCCCGGGCAGAGCCACCTGGCACGGTGAGCCGGGGAGGGTCCTCTCCTGGGCCCCAACATCCCCAGATGCCAGGAGGGCCCTGGGAAGAGGAGGCTGCATGTGGGTGACCCTCACTGGGTGGCTTTGTGGGCAGCACCACCTGTGCTCTGGCCTCCACCCGGCGCCGTTCCCTGCCCTCTGCGGCTCGGTGTGCCCACGCTCCTGCTGCCGGAGCTGCCTTCGCCCAGCCCAGCGTGGCCCATGGTGGGGGCACTGCTGCACTGTCGCGCTCAGGACCCCAGCTTGTCCGGACGGCCACCAGCCGTCTCCCCGGTCACACTCCCCAGGCTGGCCACAGGCAGGCGGGCAGGGATGCTCACTTAATCCTTTCTGTCTCGACTGCAGGGGCACCACCGGCCAGCCCTGGGGGGGCTTCTGCGGAGCCAGAAGGAGTGTGGGGGGGGGACGCCAGCTCCTGCGCGAGCCAGCCCCAGGCGCTTCCTTGGCTGGAGCCGCAAGGCCAAGAGGGGCAAGAGCAGAGGGAGGCTGTCCCCACAGCCCTGAGCCGCGGGCCGCCCGCCCCATGGGGGTGCCCAGGGCGGCAGTGAGGGGCCAGCTCCCCTGCCCCTACGCCCTCCTCCATCCCAGTGGCCGGAGCTGCCCATTAAAGACAATGTCAGATGCGGTATGTGTGAGCCCAGTGGTGGCGGCCGGGCGCTGCACCCGCCACGGGGAGTGTCACCATTGCTCTGGGCGCAGAGTCCAGACGCCAGAACACTGCCGCTGGGCTGCCCTGTCCTCACGCATCCCCCAAGTGCCCCCCCCGCCAGGAGAGCAGCCTCCCAGGTGGAGGAGGGCTGTCCTGGAGAGGTGGGGCAGATCGGGTAATGTGTCGGCGGTGGGTCCCTGAAGCCCAGATGCTCGGTGCCCCGTCCCCCCGCCCCGGGACAGACCGCACCCTGGCCACACCTACCTTGGGGCCGGTGCTGTGACCCTCCAGTGACCCCGCCACTGGCCCAGCCCCACGGCACCCCAGCGGCCAGCCGGGGCTCTGGGCGCCTGCTGCACCACCCGCCCTGTGGGCAGCGTCCCCGCCGGGCCCAGGCCTCTGCTTCTGCTCTGCACCCCGGTCACGCCTCAGTGCCAGGCACGGACCTCGAACCGCCCCGCCACTGCCGTCCGGGCCTCCCCCAAGCCTCCCGCTGGGCCTGACCCCCACCCCGCGAGCCCCAAGTCGTCCAGCAGGCCGCGGGCGTCAGGGAGAAGGCCCGGCTGGCCCGGAGTCCGCGTGGCCACCAGGGGGCGACCGCTGTCCGCTGGAGGCAGCGTTTGGGGAGGGGCGGGCCGGGCTGCGCGTGGCCACCTGCTGGGGCAGCCTCCTCCCTGCCCCCTCCCCCTCCCCCCGCCGGCCTCTGGTGGTAACCGCGGGGGGCTCTGAGTGGGGGGCAGGGCTCCCCTGACGGAGCCAGGCGAGGGCGGCCAGGTGCGTTCCTTGTTCCTTCCGACCCACCTGCCCTCCTGGGAGGACGCCCCCCTCAGCGCCACCAGCCAAGGTCACCTCCGCGCTTACTAATTCGATTAATAAAACTGCACGTCAAGGAGGCCATTACCTGCTAATCAGGGATGACGGGGTGGCAGGTCTCGTCCAGGAGGATGCTGCGACCCCCTACCTCTGACGGGAGTCTGGACCCAAGAGGAGGACGGGGGCACCACAGGCCCCGTGCCTGGGGCTCCTCAGCTGGGGGGGCGGGGCTGGGGGGCTGCAGTGGGTCGGTCCCCCCCATCCATGTCGATGACCCCTGTGGTCGGGAGCTCCCCAAGGGGGTCTCTGAGGTCCTGCTGCCAGGCTCTGCCCCTGGGTTGGGGGTTCCGAGGGCCCCTGATCGCCTCTCGCTGCCTCGACCCCTTTCCCAGGGAGGGAGGCGGGTGGTGGGCTGGGAAGCGAGGGGGCCAGTCCAGCCGTGCCGGGGGCCTGCCGGTGTGTCCTGGGCCCTGAGGGGATGACCCCCCACGTCCAGCGCACAGGGGGGCCGGGGGTCCCGGCCGCCACCCAGCATTTCCCGAGGCTGCCCTAGGAGGCAGCGTCCCAGAGCAGCTCCGGGAGCCTTGGGAATGCGCTCAGGGACCCGACGGGCCCACAGCTTGGCCCCGCTGCTCAGTGGTGGCCGCACCCCACCCCGAGTGGCCTTGGCACTGGCCTCAAGGGGCAGGTGGTGGCTCGGTGCCCCAGGAGGCCCTGGGGCTTTGCTGGGTGTGCTGGCGGGGGTGGCCATGCACGGGAGAGCCCACCGGGACCAGGGCCTTCCTCCAGTGAGCGGCTGTCCTGAGTGGGGCCGGCTCGTGGGTGCCCGCGCCCCGACAGGTGTGCCCAGGTGTGAGCTCAGTGCACCTGCCACTCCGCCTGCTGTGACATGTGTGGGGCGCCTGTGCTCTCCGGCCTTCTGGTCCTGCTGGAGCCCCCCAGCCTTCCTCACAGCCGGGGCTCAGGGCTCCCCACCCCGACCCCCGGTTCTAGGTCAAGCGCACCACCTATGTGTGTGTCACAGACACACCACAGTGGCTGAATGCCCAGGAGGGTCCCCGCGTGTGCCCCCTGGGGAGGGCGGGTCAGCACTCGGGGTGCTTCCCGGAGTAGCAGCCCCCGCCTCCCCGGCGCCCAGCACCGCGCTGGGCCCGTGTGCAGGGACGCGTCCTGCGCCACCATGCTCCATGCAGGGACGTCTCACTTTCCAGAGCGGTCCCCCCCGGGCAGGGAGGTCGGGGTGAGTGTGCGCCGCGATCCTTTTTGCTTTGCCAACAGAAAACTGCCGAGAGGGGGAAAGGCAAACTCAGTTTCGCTTGGGTCAGCAGTGAGCCTTGCGGAGATTAATGTGAGCAGAGGCTGGCAGAAGGGAGCCCTGGCGGCGGGGGAGGCCGATGGACCCGGCTGGGGGTGGGGCCCTAGACGGGGGGGGGGGCACTCACTCTTCTCCAGGTCCCCCCACCCCCACCAGCTCCGCTCGGGTGCCTCCACTGCAGCCCCGCCTGCCCCTGATGCCCTAAGAGGTGGGGTTGGTCCAGGAGCCTCCTGCTGGGCCTAGATTGATGCCACCGCCCCCGCCCGAAGGGACCCCGATAAGAGGGTGGCCTCACCCCCTCGTCCCTTGGACCCTGGCCCCGGGGCTGAGGCCACGGGAGGTGGCACTCCAGGAACACACCACGAGTCCACAGGGGGGTGAGATGCCCTGAACTCGCACAGCACAGGGGTGGTCCCCAGGCCCCAGAGGACCCAGAAGTGGGGCGTGTGGGAGGTGGTAAGTGGGAGACGCAGCAGTGCCAACCCCGTGCCTGGGAGAGCAAGTGCAGGCGGACGAGATCGTCCTGAATACAGGTGTCCCTCAGGAGGCAGAAGAGGGGAGCCATGCGAAGAAGGGGGTAGAGGCTGCAGGGCTGCAGCCACCAGAAGCTGGAGGGGACAGGAGGGAGCCCCCGAGGGCCGTGTGGCCCTGCAGACACTGACCTCGGACTTCTGGGGCCCAGACAGGTCTGTTGTTAAGCCTCTCGGTTTATGGTCGTTTGGTAGAAGGGACGCAGGGCTCAGCCTCCCTCACATCCTCATGTCTCTGGGCCTCAGCGTGTCCTGTGCGATAGGCTGCGACCCACGGGGGGGTGGGGCGCTCAGCCCCGGCGGCCCCGGACACACACACCCGGCATCTGGAGGTGCGCTGGGTCGCGTGGCCTGAGCACCCGCATCTGGGGGCGTCCGGCTAGAGTGACCGAGCGGGTGAGACGGCCGCGGGCCTCCCACCCCACCCCACCACCCGCCCCCGCGGCCTCGGAGCACCCGCCCTGCAGCCCTCGGCCGCTGGCCTCCAGGAGGCTGCGGGGCTGCGGGCTGCTCCCTGCCTTGCACGCCGCCCTGCGTCCCCAAAGTGCTTCCCGTGGCCTCAGCGCAGGGCTGGTGTCCGTGGGGCGAGGGCAGGGAGCAGGTACGGCACATCGGGGTTCCTTCAGGCGGGGGGTGGCCTTGATTCAGGCCCAGCTGGAGGCTCCTGGGCCAACCCCACCTCTTAGGGGATCAGGGGTAGACTGAGGCAGGCACAGAGGGGCCGGGGCTGGGTGGCCAGGGAGGCCTCGGCCCAGGACTGTGCGGTCACTCATGGCCTGTGTGGAGCCACATCGGGGCCTCAGAACAGCCCCCCAACCCCCTGGCCGTGCGGGGGGCGTGAGGCCCGCAGGGCTGTCCGGCCCACTGCCCCCACCCCAGCCCCGTGGCCAGGTCTTGGCCCACGGCCGAGGGTCTGTGCGCTCGCCCAGCGCGCAGCTGAGTGGACCTCCCCAAACTCCCTGCGGGCGCACGGACCCAGTGGGACATCCGAGGAAGCGGAGCGGAGGTGCTGACGGCCCAGGCCTGGGTGGACGTGGAGGTGCTCGCGGGGCTCTCTGCGTGCTGGAGGGGCTGGGCTGGGCCCGAAGGCGGAGCCTGCCAGCGAGGGACAGGCTCAGACCCCGAGGGGCAGGGCGGTGGCCCGTGTGGGCGGAGGGAGCCCCGAGGGCCCAGCTGGAACGGCCAGGTGGTCCAGGGGCTCCCAGGGCGTCTGTCCGTGTGGCCACAGCTGAGGGGTGAAGGATGGGGACGCGTCCGGAGGCCCACTGGGGAGGTGCCAGCTCAATGCTGCTGCCAGAGACTGCCGCCCCTGCCGCCGCCCGGAGCCTCCCAGCGTCCCCCAGCCCGCTGCTGGCCACGTGGCCATCTGCCTCCTGGTGCGGGGAGAGGCGACACAGCCCCGGGCCACCACCCTGACACACACCTCAGGGCCCTGGGAAGCCACAGTCCCCTGGGGACAGCAGAGGACCGCCGCCCCCCTGCGTCTGCCGCAGCAGAACCGCCCGTGCCATCCGTGCTCCGCAACCCCCGGCCGACCCCGGCCGCACCTCTGCTTGGGGGGCGCCGAGAGGCTCCTGGGGCCGGGTGCCTTGGCTCCCGGTCCAGCCGGGAGGGCGGCGAGGACAGGGACTTGCCCGGGTTCTCGCTGACCAAGGCGCACCCAGGGCTCCGACCGGTTGGGGAAGATCTTTGACCCCTGGGGCCGCTCCCTCCCGCCCCCCAAGGAGCGCGCCCCTTCCAGGCCAGGCCCAGGGGCCGTCAGCTCCGTGCCTCTGACCCCAAGCCTGCCTCCCACGCCAGTGACCGTGGGGGGCCGGACGCCAGCCGTGCCCCGCCTGAGGCTGTCCCTAGCCGTCCCCGCTCTCTCCCTGCCTTACAGCCTCCACCTTCCCAGCCTCCCAGCCTCCCCCTCCAGGGAGCCGGGACTCCCGCTGGCACCTGGCTCCCCTCTGCCCGAGGAGCAGGACTGTGGCGGGGGCCTCCTCCTCACCTGCGCCCAGGGGAGTGAAGGCGGGATGTGCGAGGCCAAGGGCAGGTGGCCCCTGGTGGAGGGGGGCACCCACCTGGAGCCCAGGGCTCTGCTGTGACGGCCTGTCCCGGAACAGAGGGCGCCCTCTCCCCATTGCAGAGAAAGCAGCTGGGAGTGTGTCTGGGCCTCAGTTTCCCTGCCTGAGCTCCGACTGACAAGAGGCTGATGGGAGCTCTGCTGCAGGGGATGCCCTGAATTCCTCGTGAGGAGACAGGCTCCCCGCCGAGCCCCCCTCATGCCCGGGAGTCAGCCTGCCCATCACGGCCCCACAGACCCCGCGTCGGAGGCTGCACGCCTGACAGATGGACGGCACGCAGACTCGGTCAGCTCCAGGGAGCGGGAGGGACCCCCTGCTGCCCCGTCCCCCCAGCCGTGCAGGCCGCACCAGGACCAGCGGATGGACAGGCTCCTTTAGAGGACGAAGTGGGCGGGCCTCCACCCCCCACACCCTCTGCACCCCCATGGCCTGCATCCCCCCCACCGCCTCTGCTGTCCCCCCACGGCCTCCACACCCCACCACCACCTCCGCCGCCCCCCACACCTCAAGAATCAGCCCCAGGAGCGGGCCGAGGCTCTGGGTGCCCAGGCCAGGTCTGGGGCCGTGATTGCAGGAGGCCAGGCGCATTTGAGATGGGGTCAGCTCCAGTCAGGAGCGGCTGCTGGGCACGGCCCCCCGGGGCGGGAGGGTCACCTGGAGCCCGGGAGATGGTCAGGGGCAACCTGGAGACCTGGGGGCAGGAGGGGGCAGGGGCACTGACCAGAGGGAGGACACAGGAACTGCCAAGGGAGGGGGGGAGCCGGTGGGAGGAGAGGAGGGGTGAGTGGGAGGAAGCGGTCAGCTGGGCCCTCAGGGGTGCAGCCGCGGCCCCAGGCCCCTCTGGAGGATGGCGATGGGTGCGGGTCTCGGGGCCCGGCCCTGCTCTCAGGCTGCCTGGGGCCAGGCCGTTGGGCGGGGGCCGGGCCAGGGTCCTGGGCAGACCCCAGCGGCGGTCAGGCCCTCTGGGGCCAGCAGGCCTCCCCCTCTGGGAGCGGGGTTTCGCTGCCTCGCGTTCTCCCCGAACCCCAGGCCCCGCCACGGGTGGCTGTGCCGTCAGCACCCTGCGGCCCGGCAGCGCCTACGCCAAGGCCCACCCTGGGGGCGGGCTCCGCGGGGTGGCGGCTCCGGGGCCATACATAATGCAGTATTTACCTGGCGGTGACTGGCAGCCCCCAGCCTCCTGGGCTCCCCCGCCCCCCACCGACCACGAGCCAGACGTGCATTAAGGCCGAGTGACTTATCGAGCTGTCAGGAGGAGCGTTTGAAGACAGAATTATAGGGGAGAGGAAAAAGATTTTTACCAAATTAATGAAAAATCAATCTGGCCTCAAAAATCCATTAGGCTTCATAATGTGCCGGTTACAGGCTGAGCCGCGCAATCCGAGGCCGCCGTGAACTACCGCCCCCCCACCCCCCCAGCTTACTTCTGAGAGGACACCTGCCGCCCCCCGCCCCTGGCACCCAGGCCCCGCTGGCCCGGGGCTCTCTACCCAGAGCCCCCGGGAGGCCCCATCCCGGGCCGAGGCTGCCTCGACCGTGGGTTCCCCACGCACGGACCCAGGGGCCCGTCACCCAGGTGCTGAAGGCGGTACAGACGGGAGCGGGGCGCTGGCGGGCGGGGTACGAGGGATGCTGGCGGCCGCAGGGCTGGGGGGCGCCGGCGCCAGCCCCGAGGGTCCGGGTTTCAGGCGGTAGATACGGGCGGCGGTCACGGGGCTGGTGGCCGTGCTGGCTGCTGATGTCCCCACACGCAGGTGGGCAGCAGGCCGTGCGGCCCGGGCACCGTGGGGCGGCGGGCAGGCCCCGGGCGCTGTCACTCCGCGGAGGCCGCGGGGCCGGGGCTGGGACGGAGGCGGGTGCCGGCGAGCACCCCGTCCCCACTAGGAGGCAGGGGCAGGCCCCAGGGTGAGCCGCGGAGCCCCTCTGTGCCTGGGGCAGGGTGTGCGCCCGCCGGCTGCTGGATCGATTTTCCATTAAATTGGCAAATCTCTCTCTTTTTCTCCTGGAATCCTGCCTTGAAACTGCCGCCCTGACAGCTGCATCCGTCAGCTGCCCTCCCACCCTGACCCCTCCTGTCCCCTGGCGCCCACCTCCCTCGGGCCTGATCTCAGGCAGGGCGGGGAGAGGCAGGCGGTCCCCCCCCTCCCCGCCGATCCCTCTCCTAGGGGCTCCCTGCCCCAGCTCGCCCCAGTCCCAGCCACGCGGCCTCTGGTCTACCGTCCCCCCCACCCCCCGTCCCGCAGTTTACGAGGAGCTCCTCTTCCCTGGGGCTCCTGGGGTGCTGCCCTCCCGTGCTGGGTGCGTCTCTTCCCACCTCATGCCCTCATTCATCCTGTCTCCTGGGCCTGCCCTGCGGGGGGCCAGCAGCCCAGGGGGGCCGAGTCCCGGCCCCTGCCCCCGGGAGCGGGTGGGCTGCTGGCCCCTGGCAGGTAAGAGGCAGGGCCCTTGGGGGCAGGCGGACTCCCGGGGTGGGGGGCAGAGTGGGCCACAGTGACGGGTGGGTTTGCAGCAGGTGTGGTCGCCGGGGCTTAGGGCCTGGGGACACGGGTGGAGGGTAGTGTTGGGGCCCCAGGTCCTGGGAGGCTGAGGCAGCTGGAGGGACCGCACGGACCCCCGAGCTCACCCACCAGCTGGGGTCTCAGTACAGGAGACCGCCCGCTCGGAGCCCGGGTGCCGGGAGGGGGCTCACCCAGGGGCCCTCCCACGGGGTGGCGTGAGGAGCCGCAGGCCAGAAGGGTGACGCCGCGCTGAGCCGTGAGCACGTGGCACCGCGGCCCGGCGGGGGGCGCAGTCCGCCCAGGGGGCTCCGCGGCGCGGCTCCCCGGCCCTGCTGGAGCCAGACAGTCTCGGTTTCTGCGGGCTGCGGTTTTGTGGACCAAATCCCAATTCATTAGTGGCATAGGTGGGGGCGGGAGGGTGGGTGTGGGCAGGGGGCCGAGGCCCCGTCTGCGGTTTTCCGGGTGGCCTGGCCACCTGGCTCCAGAGGCTCCCAGGCCCCATCAAGCGAACCTGCCTCCGATGATCAATCTGGTGGACGACGCGCCAACCATGAATCACTGGGGCTGGCGGAGGGCAGGCGGCCCGAGAGGGGCCAGCGGGGAGCTGGCCCAAGGTGACCTGAGCCTGGTCCCGCCTCTGAGGGGCACCTGGGAGCGGTGGGGGCCAAGCCACCCCCACCCTCTCCCTGCTGCCCCCCTGCTGGCCCCTGCTCTCTCTGGGTCCCCCCCACCCCCGGGTTCTCCACTCCCCTCTCCCCCCTCTCACGGCCTGTGGCTGTCTCCTGGGTGCACGCACTCCCGCCGCCCCAGCCGGGTCCCCTTCCCTCTGGCTCCCACCCTGGCGTCCTGTCTGTACTTTCTCATACCTCAAGGGTCTTGGGTGCCCAAAGCCGCCCATGCAGGGTGTCAGGCCCTCCAGCTCAGGGGGCCCCTCAGAACAGGCCAGCAGTGTGGCCGCTGGGTGCAGAGGTCACAGCCCCATTCCTTGCCTGGGGTGGGGGTACCCCCCGCCGGGCAGAAACAGTGCTCCGGGGCATCTGGGGCTCCCGCCAGGCCTGGGAGCTGGGCCGCTGCAGCCAGAGGAACGCTGGCCTCCCAGTCCCGGACAGGCCTCAGCTCTCCCCTCCGGGACGGAGCCAGGGCAGCATCAGTGACCCGTCCCCGGCCCTCACGGTGGGCCCCGCGGATCATGGTGGGGGCTGGGGCTCGGGGCGTCATCTCCACATCTGTACTCACCCGCTGATAATGCCGCACGGGCGGCCCCCACCTCCCTCAGGTCCCAGCCAGGCCCGCGTCCATCCGATCAATGGCCGGGCACATCCTGAGCCGGGGCGGATCTGCTGACCCAGGCCGCCTGCCCCATCCTGTCCCTGCCTCATCAATAGCAGGTCATCCGGCGTGCTGTCCTCAGCCCCCTGGGGAGCCCCGGCATGACAGCTGCTGGCCCTGCAGCCACCGGGGGGCTCTGCCCTGGGAGCAGAGCAGGCGTCAGCTGGAGGCTCCCAGCCTCACCACCCCACCCACCTCGCAGGTGGCCTCCAACGGCCTGGCAGGGTGGGCACCCCAAGGCTGCCCGGGGGCCTCCGACGGGCCTCACTCCCAGAACTCCTGCGTTCCCTTGGGACTGCTGACCACCGGCCACTGAGGCATCACCCTGCGGTGGGAGGGACGGCGAGCCCCTGCATCCCACAGGCCCAACAGGGGTTCCCAGGCCTGATCCGTCTCGGGTTGGAGAGCGTTCCAACTGGCAAGGCCGCCCCAGATAATCTGGGGACGTGCAGGGGTGGGCTCTCCCGTGGACAGGGCTGTCCCCAAGGAGACCAAATGGCCGTGATAGCACCTAGCCCGGCCTGGGCAAGGCCCAATGCCCACAGTCCCCAAGGGGACAGAGTTCCACACGCAGTGTGTGCACAACATCCCTGCCTTCTGGGCAGCAGCCCTGGCCGCGCAGGTGGGGCCTTCCGCCCAAGGACAGGGAGCACCCTGAGAAGAGACTGGCCAGCCTCGCATCAAGGCTGCCGGCCAGGTGCCACCTTGGGGCGGGGGGCTGCAGCCAGAGCCCTCGGCCTCCCCACAGGCCCCCAAAGGCCCACTGCCAGTGCCGGTCAGAGCTACGGGCAGCTGTAGGTTGTAGGCCACTGCCCCCCGCCTCCTGAGGCCTGCACCCCGCCTCCGTCCCCTCTGGCCTGCTGCTCTGGCCCCCACTGAGCCCCCAGGGTTTCTCTTGCACTGGGGGGTGGGGGACAGGGCCCAGGGGCCCCTCCCCGCCCCATGTGCCGCCTCTCCCTCTGCCTGACCTGACTCCCTGGGGGCATCTCAGGCACTTCCCAGGATCCGGAGGAGGGCACCCCGATGAGAAGCCCCCATGTCTGCCCCAAGCCCCGAGCACAGCTGGCCTGGCCATTTTTCCCGGGGACGGGCGGGGTCACCCCAAAGCAGAGGTGCGGCCACCAGGTGGACCGTCATCCGTGCAACGGGTACTGGTAATAAATGAACTAACAAGGGACACGTTTGGCCCCCGCAGGAGAGCCCGGGCTTCTGGGCGGCCGTCAGCAAGTGCCCTGCTCTACGGGCCGGGGACACAGGAGCTGCCCAGGGACCAGCACGCGGCAGGATGGGTGACCTGAACGGGAGGCCTGGGAGAGGCGCCACAAAGGATTTGGAAGAATGAGTAGGAGGTCTGTAGGCTGGGCGCCCCGGCGGCTCCGCTGGTTGAGTCTCAGACTCTTTTTATTTATTTATTTATTTATTTATTTATTTATTTATTTATTTATTTATTTATGATAGGCACACAGTGAGAGAGAGAGAGGCAGAGACACAGGCAGAGGGAGAAGCAGGCTCCATGCAGGGAGCTTGACGTGGGACTCGATCTCGGGACTCCAGGATCACGCCCTGGGCCGAAGGCAGGTGCCAAACCGCTGCGCCACCCAGGGATCCCGAGTCTCAGACTCTTGATCTCAGCTCAGGGCTTGATCTCAGGGTCATGGGTTCAAACCCCATGTTGGGTCAAGCCCATGTTGGGCTCTGTGCTGGGTGTGGAGCCTATTGAAAAAAAAAAAAAAACAACAAAGAAGAGTTCTGTGGGCTGAATGAAGAAGCTTGAAACAGGCTGGTGTGGGGAGAAGGCAGGGGAGAGGTGGTACAGGGGGGCCAGCTGGCTCCTGGCGGCCTCAGAAGGCCCAGCAAGGCCGCTGTGTGGGTTGTGGGTTGAAGGGGCAGCCGGGAGGTGTTCCGGGACCTTGACCCGGCCTCTCCGGTCTGTGGGGCAGCCTTAGGCTCTGCTTTAGTGCTGGAGAGGTTCAGAGATCTGCCCAGGGTCACACAGCATTTGGGCAGGGCTTGGTACATTAGACACTCACCTGTGGGCCCATTTGGGGCAATTCGTTGGGGTTTGACTGGAATCCTTGTCCTGGGAGGGCGGGCAGGCCCAGCCTCTGCCTCCACATCCCCTGCCCTGGGTGATCCCTGGGTGCACAGCGGGCTTGGGAGGAGAGGCAGGACGGTGCCCCTGCGCAGGAGGGAGGCCGTGCGGGAGCTGTGTGCAGCTGCGCCCACCTGGCTGATGTGACGCGTGGACTGGGATTCACCTGTCCTTGGCACCAGTGTTGTGAATATTCCTAAGGAGGCAGGTCAGTTACCCCAGAAGGTGGCCGTCATCCTACCGGGGACAACAAGCAGCTTCGTAGACCCTGGAAGAGCCGCGGGGCTGGGATGGCTCCGGGCACCGGCCTGGACACCCTCTGCGGGCTGGTGGCGTCCTGCTGTCAGGACCAAGAGCTGCGACCCTTCAGGGGGGCCAGCCTGGGACGGAGTTTCTCCTGCTCAGTCCCAAATCCTCGGCCCAGGTCTGCCCAGGCCTGAGCACCGCCCCCCAGGACCCCAGAGTCTCAGGCTTGTGGGCGGATGCGGTCCCCTAGGGAGCCCCCCGTGGGGCCGGTCCCGCCTGTCCGGGGGCCTTGGGCCTGGGAGGGCCTGGAGGGTGTGAGACACAGGACGGCAGATTTATTTTTTTAAGATTTTATTTATTTATTCATGAGAGACACAGAGAGAGAGAGGCAGAGGCAGAGGGAGAAGCAGGGTCCCTGCGGGGAGCCCAAGGTAGGACTCGATCCCGGGACCCCGGGGTCACGCCGTGGGCTGAAGGCAGACGCTCCACCGCTGAGCCCCCAGGGACCCCCTGTCCCCGTCTTAAGCTTTTTAAGTGCACAGCACAAGGGCACTCAGCGCACTCACAGGGCCCTACGAGCTTCATCCCTGTTCAGCTCCAGAACTTTCCCATCTTCCCAGAGTGTTCAACGGCGACCCCGCCCTGCCCCCGGGGCCACAGCAATTGCTGGAGCGGGCACCTGCCACCTGCCCTGGGCCGCAGGGAGGCTGCAGGGGAGGCGGCAGGGGAGGCGGCAGGTGTCCCGCTCAGGCCAGCGGGTCAGGCCCAGGGGGGAGGGCGGAGGAGGGGCCGCGGGAACTACCGGGCGGCGGCGGCAGCAAATTGATGTCTCCGGGCGGCCAGCAGCCCAGAGCGTTTTTAATGGTCCCTAAAGCCCTAGGTCAGCCAGCGCTGAGCTCAGCATCCCCCTGTGAGGCTGGGGGTGGGGAGGCACCTAGCCCTCCGCTCCCAGCCCCCGCCTCCCCCCAGGACCTCTAGAACCCGGCAGAGAACTGGGGAGGGGGTGCGGGGCCCCGTCCCGTGATGTCCCGTCGTCGGGACGACCCCCGTGCGGACCCCTTCTCGCCAGTCTGGAACCGCCCTGCCCTTGGGGCCTTGCCGGGGGCAGGGCTGGATCGGAAGCTCCCTCGGCACCCCCCGTCCTATTTGTCAAGGGCCCATTAGGTGCTGACAGCTGCTTCTTGTCTGCCCAACTTCAGGCGGGCTGAGCCCCCCAGGTCTCCATCAATCACGGGCCCTGGGTCTGCAGGCTCCTCCACCCTGCTCTGGGCTGGGGGCCTCTGAGGGCAGCCCCCCGACGGGTCCCCAGGAGGACTGTTTGAGGATGTCATTTCGGACTCGGAACATGCCGGAGGGAGGTGGCTTCCTGAGCAGGGAGGGGCAGCCACAGGGCCGTCCCCAGCGCTGGCGGGCGGCCCTGGCGGGAGCAGGTGCTGGGCCATGGGAGCCGGGGTCAGGCTGGGTGGCCCCCTCAGGCCTCGTGGCCCACCCGCAGGAGGGGCCTGGGGCCGCCCCTGCTGGGCTCCGGGCCTGTCTGCCCATTGCCGGCCTGGAGGGAGCCTGGGAGGCCGGCCAGGCCCCAGGGCGCCCGGGACAGGGTCCAGCCACCGGCCTCACTGGGCTCAGCCGCCGCTGGCTGCGGGGTGCGGGCCAGGGAGAAGGGGCTGGCAGCTCCCGCACTCTTCCCGGAGGCCACGGGCAAGCTGTGGGCACAAGAGCCGGCCTGGGCAGGCGCAGCAGCTGCCCCGGGTCAGGACTGCCCAGCAGGCTGTGGTTTATTTATACGACAGAGTTTATTTATTTATAGGGCTCTTGCTGGGTGGTGCCCAGACTCGGACTAGGAACTCCAGGCCGGGGAGGCGAGGGGGGTGGGTGCTGAGCCCCTGAGACACTCGAGGCCCCGCCAAAGAGGGGCCCACTCACCACCAAGGTGGCTGATGTCCAGCACCCTGGGAAGCGGTCCCTGGGGCGCCCCCTCCTCCCTGTGGGTGGGGAAGCGGAGCCACACGAGTGAGGGCTATTTAGGGGAATCAAGTCACCGCGGTGCTCCCCACAGTCACGTCAATGGGGAGCCCACGGCCTGGCCCTGCTCCCAGCACTGGGGGTGGGGGGGTGGGCTGGAGCCTCTCAGGCAGGCCCTACAGTCACAAGACTCCTCGGTGCCCGGTGGCCAGAGAAAGTGCGCGCCACGCAGGGCATGAGCGTCTTAGGGCTGTGAGTAATCGTTAGCATAAGTACCGCCCCCCCCACGCCCCCCAGCATGGGAAATATTTATAATGAAGACTTTTCGTTGTTGATCTGAAATCTAGATTTCTAGAATCTAACTGCCTCCTGGGTTTTTACTTGCGCAATCTGGCTGCCCTCGGAACCGGGGCAGCACCTGCCAGCACCTGCTGGGAGCCCAGGAGAGGCAGCCCGCGTCCTGCTGCCATGCGGGCCTGTCCTGCCTCCTCCTCCGGTTTCAACCTCCCTCCCGCCCTGTGCCCCCCGCCCCCCCACGGCCCGGATTAATTGGAGAAGGACAATGTTCGTATTAGCTGTTAGTGTAGCGATGTCTGCTTGCCGGGGCAGTGGCCAAATTTACTGTCTCATGAGATGGTCCTTGTGGAGCCGAATCCCTCCCTCCGACCCCAGCGGCCCTGGGGTAGGGGGATGCTGTCCACAGGAAGGCCACTGACCTTGGGCCTGCCCCTCTGTTGGGGCCGGGCTCCCCCAGGAGGGACTGGGTTTCAGCGCTGCACCCCACCATCACTGTGGCCCCTGGAACCAGCCGCACCCTTCCTCACGGCCGGGGAGGCTTTGCCCCCAGGCCAGGGGTCGGACTTGGACAGAGGAGGCCAGAGGTGCAGGGAGATGGGGGCCCTGGGAGATGTGGGACCACAGGCTGGCTGGGCAGCCACTCAGTGCTGGGGGGCGGGCAGCCTGCCTCCCCAGAGACCCCAGGGACCAGGGCAGCTCCGTGCCAGGGGAGGGGGGTGAGGAGGGCCTTGGGGCCCTGCAGACACGGTGCCCCACCCCCACCTCCGGGCAGGGCCCCAGGAAAGCCCAAGACCAGGCTGCCCACCTCTGACACGACACCGGGCCGTGTGGACAGCTGGACGGGAGGCCCGTGTCAGCCTGAGTGAGGACCCGCCCAGGTCCTGCGGAGACAAGGTGGCATGAGCGCGGGCCTCCGGGACCCCTGAGCCACCAGGCCGGCCCACAGGGGGCGGACGGAGGGGCCTCGTCGGAGCCCCAGGGGGTCAGGGTGGTTTCCTCCCTCCCTCCTTCTGCGAAGACCCTCCCGGGGCTACACACAGAGCAGGGCCTTCTGGGCAGGAGAGGGACACCAGGGGGGCGCTCGGTGGGCCCTGGGCGCAGCTCTGTGATCGCCACCACCGGGGGTGCGCAAGGGGGGCCCGGCAGGGGTGAGGGGCAGGGCCACGGTGGGAAGGCGAGGGAGGATCCAGGGTGTATGAAGGGGGGGGCAACCGGGGGCCCCGTGGCTGGGGGAGGGGGGGCGGCCGTCTGAGCGCGTCCAAGACAAGGAGGCAGCCCAAGGTGGGGTGAGGGTGCTGATGGGGGGCTGCTTCCGCTGGACGAGTCCCCCTGGGCTCTACCCGTGGGCCCGCCCCCTCGAGGCGTCCCTGGGCCTTCCCAGGCCATCCCACTGAGAGGCCACCAGAGCTGGGGGCAGGGCCCCTTGTGGGCTCATCTGTGGGCTCATCCGTGGGCTCATGAGGCGCTGCACCCGAGTTAGACCGTCCCGCAGACATGAATGAGCGGGGGCTGCTGGGCTGGGGGGTGGGGGGGTCAGGGGGGGAGTGGCGTGGCCAGTCCACCCCCAGGCCTCCCCTGGCAGTCTCCCCTTCTGTGACTTGGGGATCGGAAGGGACGGGTGTCGGGTGGGTGGGTTTGGGGTAAGTGGAGCGCAGCCCCCAGAGCCCCCTGCCCGGGAGTGCCGCGTTCTGGAGCAGCCCTTGCT
>JAEUCK010005236.1:0-26529 GCA_017311455.1 Otocyon megalotis megalotis | reverse complement strand
ATGGTACAGGTTAGTGTTAAGCTTAGTTTTAGTGTTAGTGTTAGGGTTACTGTACAAGTCATGGCTATGGTTAGTTTTAGGGTTAGGGTTAGTGTATAGGTTAGCATTAGCGTTAGGGTAAGGGTTAGGTTTAGGGTTACGGTACAGGTTAAGGTTAGGTTTAAGGGTAGTGTTAGGGTTATGGTACAGTTTAGGATTAAGGTTAGGGTTAGGGTTAGGGTTAGTGTTAGGATTACCATACAGGTTAGGGTTATGGTTAGGGTTACGGTTAGGGGTAGGTTTAGGGTTACTGTTATGTTAGAGGTTATGGTTACGTTAGGGTTAGGGTTAGGGTTACAGTACAAGTTAGGGTTAGGGTTAGCGTTTTTGAATAGGTTTGGGTAAGGTTAGATTTATGGTGAGGGTTAGGGGTCCGGTATAGGTTAGGTTTAGGGTCTGGTTTAGTGTTACGGTACAGGTAAGGGTTACGGTTAGGGTAGGGTTACGGTTAGGATTACGGTTAGGGTTGTGGTACAGTTGTGGTTTAGGGTTACGGGTAGGGTTGGGGTTAGGGTAAGGGTTACGGTTCAGGGTTAGGGTTAGGGTTACCGTGCAGTTTAGTGTCAGGGATAGGGGTAGGGTTAGTTTTAGGGTTAGGGTTGCGGTACAGGTTAGGGATAGTGTTAGGGTTAGGTTTACAGTACCGGTTAGGGTAGGGTTAGGGTTAGGATTAGGGTTACCATACAGGTTAGAGTTAGGGTTAGGGTTCGGGTTAAGGTTAAGTTTGGGTAAGATTTAGGGTTAGTGTTAGGGTTAGTGTTACGGTACAGGTTAGGTTTAGGGTTAGTGTTAGGATTAGGGTTATTTTTGCCATAGAGGTTAGGATTAGGTTTAGGTTTAGGGTACAGGTTAGGTTTAGAGTTAGGGTTAAGGTGAAGGTTAGGGTTACAGTACAGGTTAGGGTTAGGGTTAGGGTTAGTTTTATGGTACAGGTTAGAGTTAGAGGTAGGGTTAGGGTTAGGGTTAGGTTTGCCATAGACTTTAGGGTTAGGGTTAGGGTTAGCGTACAGGTTAGGTTTATAGTTTGGGTTAGGGTTAGGTTTAGGGTTACGGTAGAGGTTAGGGTTACATTTACGGTTAGGTTTAGTGTTAGCTTTCGGGGTAAGGTTAAGTTTAGGGTAAGATTTAGGGTTAGGGTTAGGGTTAGTGTTACGGTACAGGTTAGGGTTAGGGTTAGTTTTAGGGTTAGGGTTAGGTTTGCCATAGAGGTTAGGGTTAGGGTTAGGGTACAGGTTAGGATTAGAGTTAGGGTTAAGGTGAGGGTTAGGTTACGGTACAGGTTAGGGTTAGGGTTAGATTTAGGGTTTGGGTTAGTGTTAGTTTTAGGGTTATTGTACAGTTTAGGTTTAGGGTTTGGGTTAGTGTTAGTGTTAGGGTTATTGTACAATTTAGGTTTACGTTTAGGGTTAGGGTTAGTTTTACTGTTACGGTACAGGTTTGCGTTAGGGTTAGTGTTAATATTAGGGTTAGGGTTATGTTTGCCATAGAGGTTAGATTTTGAGTTAGGGTTAGGGTACAGGGTACGTTTAGAGTTAGGGTTAGGGTTAGGGTTACGGTAAAGGTTAGGGTTAGGTTTAGGGTTAGGGTTAGTGTTACGGTACAGGTTAGTTTTAGGGTTATGTTTAGGGTTTCGCTACAGTTTTGGGTTAGGGTTAGGGTTAGGTTTAGGTTTACGGGACAGGTTAGTTTAGGGTTAGGGTTAGGGTTAGAGTTAGGGTTAGGGTTACGGTACTGGTTAGGTTTAGGGTTAGGTTTAGTGTTACGGTACAGGTTAGCATTAGGGTTAGGGTTAGGGTGAGGGTTGGAGTTGCGGTACAGTTTAGGGTGAGGATTATGGTTAGTGTTATGGTACATGTTAGGGTTAGGGTTAGTGTTCGTGTTAAGGTGAGGGTTACGGTACAGGTTTGGGTAGGGTTAGGTTTCGCTTTAGGGTTAGGGTTACGGTAGAGTTTAGGGTTAAGTTTAGGGTTAGGGTTCTGGTTACGGTAGTGGTTAGGGTTAGGGTTACAGTAGTGGCTAGGGTTAGGGTTAGCCTTGGGTTTAGGGTCACGATTAGTGTTAGGGTTAGGGTTACGGTAGGGATAGCGTTAGGGTTACGGTATAGGATAGCATTACGGTAGTGATTAGGGTTAGGATTAGGGTTGGGTTTATTGTTACCGTTAGGGTTAGGGTTATGGTTTAGGGTTACGGTACAGGTTAGTATTAAAGTTAGAGTTACTGTTAGGGTTAGGGTTTGGGTTACGGTACCGGTTACTTTTAGGGTTAGGATTAGGGTTAGGTTACAGGTTAGGTTTACCGTTAAGGGTATATTATGGTACAGGTAAGGGTTAGGGTTACGGTTAGGTTTAGGTTTAGGGTTCTGGTACACGTTAGAGTTAGGGTTAGGTTTACGGTTAGGTTTATGGTAACGGTATATGTTAGGGTTAGGCTTAGGGTTGGGGAAGGGTTAGGGTTAGGGTTACAGTACAGGTTAGGGATACGTTTACTGTTAGGGTTAGGGTTAGGGCTAGTGTTACGGTACAGGTTAGGGCCAGGGTTAGGTTTAGTGTTAGGTTTAGGGTTAGCTTGCCATAGAGGTTAGGGTTAGGGTTAGGGTTAGTGTACAGGTTAGGTTTAGAGTTAGGGTTAAGATGAGGGTTAGGGTTACGGTTCAGGTTGGTTAGGATTAGGGTTAGGGTTACGGTATAGCGTAGGGTTAGGTTTAGAGCTAGGTTTAGGGTTACGGTACCATTTAGGTTTAGGGTTAGTGTTAGGGTTATGGTTACGGTACAGATTAGTGTTAGGGTTAGGGTTAGGGTTATGGTTAAGGTACAGCTTAGCTTTAGGGTTAGGTTTAGGGTTAGGATTTCGGTACAGGTTAGGGTTAAGGTTAGGTTTAGAGTTACAGTTAGGGTTACGGTACAGGTTAGGTTTAGGTTTAGGTTTAGGGTTTGGGTTAGTGTTAGTTTTAGGGTTATTGTACAGTTTAGGTTTAGGGTTTGGGTTAGTGTTAGTGTTAGGGTTATTGTACAGTTTAGGTTTACGTTTAGGGTTAGGGTTAGTTTTACTGTTACGGTACAGGTTTGGGTTAGGGTTAGTGTTAGTATTAGGGTTAGGGTTATGTTTGCCATAGAGGTTAGATTTTGAGTTAGGGTTAGGGTACAGGGTACGTTTAGAGTTAGGGTTAGGGTTAGGGTTACGGTAAAGGTTAGGGTTAGGGTTAGGGTTAGGGTTACGGTTCAGTGTAGGGTTAGGATTATGGTTAGGGTTACGGTAGAAGTTAGGGTTAGGGTTAGGGTTAGTGTTAGGGTTACGGTACAGGCTAGGGTTAGGTTTATTTTTAGCGTTAGGTTTAGGGTTACGGTACACTTTATGGTTAAGTTTTAGGTTATGGTTAAGGTTAATTTACGGTCAAGGTTAGGGTTAGGTTTAGAGTTAGGCTTAAGGTATAGGATAGCATTAAGGGTAGGGGTAGGGATAGGTTTAGATTTACGGTAGAGGTTAGGGTTAGGGTTAGGGTTACGGTACAGGTTAGGGTTAGGTTTAGGAGTAGGGTTAGTGTTACAGAACAGGTTAGGTTTATGGTTATGGTTATGGTTATGGTTATGGTTAGGGTTAGGGTTAGGTTTATGGTACAGGTTAGTGTTAAGCTTAGTTTTAGCGTTAGTGTTAGGGTTACAGTACAAGTCATGGCTATGGTTAGTTTTAGGGTTAGGGTTAGTGTATAGGTTAGCATTAGCGTTAGGGTAAGGGTTAGGTTTAGGGTTACGGTACAGGTTAAGGTTAGGTTTAAGGGTAGTGTTAGGGTTATGGTACAGTTTAGGATTAAGGTTAGGGTTAGGGTTAGGGTTAGTGTTAGGATTACCATACAGGTTAGGGTTATGGTTAGGGTTACGGTTAGGGGTAGGTTTAGGGTTACTGTTATGTTAGAGGTTATGGTTACGTTAGGGTTAGGGTTAGGGTTACAGTACAGGTTAGGGTTAGGGTTAGGGTTTTTGAATAGGTTTGGGTAAGGTTAGATTTATGGTGAGGGTTAGGGGTCCGGTATAGGTTAGGTTTAGGGTCTGGTTTAGTGTTACGGTACAGGTAAGGGTTACGGTTAGGGTAGGGTTACGGTTAGGATTACGGTTAGGGTTGTGGTACAGTTGTGGTTTAGGGTTACGGGTAGGGTTGGGGTTAGGATAAGGGTTACGGTTCAGGGTTAGGGTTAGGGTTACCGTGCACTTTAGTGTCAGGGATAGGGGTAGGGTTAGTTTTAGGGTTAGGGTTGCGGTACAGGTTAGGGATAGTGTTAGGGTTAGGTTTACGGTACCGGTTAGGGTAGGGTTAGGGTTAGGATTAGGGTTACCATACAGGTTAGAGTTAGGGTTAGGGTTTCGGGTTAAGGTTAAGTTTGGGTAAGATTTAGGGTTAGTGTTAGGGTTAGTGTTACGGTACAGGTTAGGTTTAGGGTTAGTGTTAGGATTAGGGTTATTTTTGCCATAGAGGTTAGGATTAGGTTTAGGTTTAGGGTACAGGTTAGGTTTAGAGTTAGGGTTAAGGTGAAGGTTAGGGTTACAGTACAGGTTAGGGTTAGGGTTAGGGTTAGTGTTATGGTACAGGTTAGAGTTAGAGGTAGGGTTAGGGTTAGGGTTAGGTTTGCCATAGACTTTAGGGTTAGGGTTAGGGTTAGCGTACAGGTTAGGTTTATAGTTTGCGTTAGGGTTAGGGTTAGGGTTACGGTAGAGGTTAGGGTTACATTTACGGTTAGGTTTAGTGTTAGCTTTCGGGGTAAGGTTAAGTTTAGGGTAAGATTTAGGGTTAGGGTTAGGGTTAGTGTTACGGTACAGGTTAGGGTTAGGGTTAGTTTTAGGGTTAGGGTTAGGTTTGCCATAGAGGTTAGGGTTAGGGTTAGGGTACAGGTTAGGATTAGAGTTAGGGTTAAGGTGAGGGTTAGGTTACGGTACAGGTTAGGGTTAGGGTTAGATTTAGGGTTTGGGTTAGTGTTAGTTTTAGGGTTATTGTACAGTTTAGGTTTAGGGTTTGGGTTAGTGTTAGTGTTAGGGTTATTGTACAGTTTAGGTTTACGTTTAGGGTTAGGGTTAGTTTTACTGTTACGGTACAGGTTTGGGTTAGGGTTAGTGTTAGTATTAGGGTTAGGGTTATGTTTGCCATAGAGGTTAGATTTTGAGTTAGGGTTAGGGTACAGGGTACGTTTAGAGTTAGGGTTAGGGTTAGGGTTACGGTACAGCTTAAGGTTAGGTTTAGGGTTAGGGTTAGTGTTACGGTACAGGTTAGTTTTAGGGTTATGTTTAGGGTTTCGGTACAGTTTTGGGTTAGGGTTAGGGTTAGGTTTAGGGTTACGGGACAGGTTAGCTTAGGGTTAGGGTTAGGGTTAGAGTTAGGGTTAGGGTTACGGTACTGGTTAGGTTTAGGGTTAGGTTTAGTGTTACGGTACAGGTTAGCATTAGGGTTAGGGTTAGGGTGAGGGTTGGAGTTGCGGTACAGTTTAGGGTGAGGATTATGGTTAGTGTTATGGTACATGTTAGGGTTAGGGTTAGTGTTCGTGTTAAGGTGAGGGTTACGGTACAGGTTTGGGTAGGGTTAGGTTTCGCTTTAGGGTTAGGGTTACGGTAGAGTTTAGGGTTAAGTTTAGGGTTAGGGTTCTGGTTACGGTAGTGGTTAGGGTTAGGGTTACAGTAGTGGCTAGGGTTAGGGTTAGCCTTGGGTTTAGGGTCACGATTAGTGTTAGGGTTAGGGTTACGGTAGGGATAGCGTTAGGGTTACGGTATAGGATAGCATTACGGTAGTGATTAGGGTTAGGATTAGGGTTGGGTTTATTGTTACCGTTAGGGTTAGGGTTATGGTTTAGGGTTACGGTACAGGTTAGTATTAAAGTTAGAGTTACTGTTAGGGTTAGGGTTTGGGTTACGGTACCGGTTACTTTTAGGGTTAGGATTAGGGTTAGGTTACAGGTTAGGTTTACCGTTAAGGGTATATTATGGTACAGGTAAGGGTTAGGGTTACGGTTAGGTTTAGGTTTAGGGTTCTGGTACACGTTAGAGTTAGGGTTAGGTTTACGGTTAGGTTTATGGTAACGGTATATGTTAGGGTTAGGCTTAGGGTTGGGGAAGGGTTAGGGTTAGGGTTACAGTACAGGTTAGGGATACGTTTACTGTTAGGGTTAGGGTTAGGGCTAGTGTTACGGTACAGGTTAGGGCCAGGGTTAGGTTTAGTGTTAGGTTTAGGGTTAGCTTGCCATAGAGGTTAGGGTTAGGGTTAGGGTTAGTGTACAGGTTAGGTTTAGAGTTAGGTTAAGATGAGGGTTAGGGTTACGGTTCAGGTTGGTTAGGATTAGGGTTAGGGTTACGGTATAGCGTAGGGTTAGGTTTAGAGCTAGGTTTAGGGTTACGGTACCATTTAGGTTTAGGGTTAGTGTTAGGGTTATGGTTACGGTACAGATTAGTGTTAGGGTTAGGGTTAGGGTTACGGTTAAGGTACAGCTTAGCTTTAGGGTTAGGTTTAGGGTTAGGATTTCGGTACAGGTTAGGGTTAAGGTTAGGTTTAGAGTTACAGTTAGGGTTACGGTACAGGTTAGGTTTAGGTTTAGGTTTAGGGTTTGGGTTAGTGTTAGTTTTAGGGTTATTGTACAGTTTAGGTTTAGGGTTTGGGTTAGTGTTAGTGTTAGGGTTATTGTACAGTTTAGGTTTACGTTTAGGGTTAGGGTTAGTTTTACTGTTACGGTACAGGTTTGGGTTAGGGTTAGTGTTAGTATTAGGGTTAGGGTTATGTTTGCCATAGAGGTTAGATTTTGAGTTAGGGTTAGGGTACAGGGTACGTTTAGAGTTAGGGTTAGGGTTAGGGTTACGGTAAAGGTTAGGGTTAGGGTTAGGGTTACGGTTCAGTGTAGGGTTAGGATTATGGTTAGGGTTACGGTAGAAGTTAGGGTTAGGGTTAGGGTTAGTGTTAGGGTTACGGTACAGGCTAGGGTTAGGTTTATTTTTAGCGTTAGGTTTAGGGTTACGGTACACTTTATGGTTAGGTTTTAGGTTATGGTTAAGGTTAATTTACGGTCAAGGTTAGGGTTAGGTTTAGAGTTAGGCTTAAGGTATAGGATAGCATTAAGGGTAGGGGTAGGGATAGGTTTAGATTTACGGTAGAGGTTAGGGTTAGGGTTACGGTACAGGTTAGGGTTAGGTTTAGGAGTAGGGTTAGTGTTACAGAACAGGTTAGGTTTATGGTTATGGTTATGGTTATGGTTAGGGTTAGGGTTAGGTTTATGGTACAGGTTAGTGTTAAGCTTAGTTTTAGTGTTAGTGTTAGGGTTACAGTACAAGTCATGGCTATGGTTAGTTTTAGGGTTAGGGTTAGTGTATAGGTTAGCATTAACGTTAGGGTAAGGGTTAGGTTTAGGGTTACGGTACAGGTTAAGGTTAGGTTTAGGGGTAGTGTTAGGGTTATGGTACAGTTTAGGATTAAGGTTAGGGTTAGGGTTAGGGTTAGGGTTAGGATTACCATACAGGTTAGGGTTATGGTTAGGGTTACGGTTAGGGGTAGGTTTAGGGTTACTGTTATGTTAGAGGTTATGGTTACGTTAGGGTTAGGGTTAGGGTTACAGTACAGGTTAGGGTTAGGGTTAGGGTTTTTGAATAGGTTTGGGTAAGGTTAGATATATGGTGAGGGTTAGAGGTCCGGTATAGGTTAGGTTTAGGGTCTGGTTTAGTGTTACGGTACAGGTAAGGGTTACGGTTAGGGTAGGGTTACGGTTAGGATTACGGTTAGGGTTGTGGTACAGTTGTGGTTTAGGGTTACGGGTAGGGTTAGGGTTAGGGTTAGGTTTACGGTACAGTTTAGGTGAGGGTAGGGTTAGGGTTACGGTACAGCTTAGGGTTAGGTTTAGGGTTAGGGTTAGTGTAACGGTACAGGTTAGTTTTAGGGTTATGTTTAGGGTTTCGGTACAGTTTTGGGTTAGGGTTAGGGTTAGGTTTAGGGTTACGGGACAGGTTAGTTTAGGGTTAGGGTTAGGGTTAGAGTTAGGGTTAGGGTTACGGTACTGGTTAGGTTTAGGGTTAGGTTTAGTGTTACGGTACAGGTTAGCATTAGGGTTAGGGTTAGGGTGAGGGTTGGGGTTGCAGTACAGTTTAGGGTGAGGATTATGGTTAGTGTTATGGTACATGTTAGGGTTAGGGTTAGGGTTCGTGTTAAGGTGAGGGTTACGGTACAGGTTAGGGTAGGGTTAGGTTTCGCTTTAGGGTTAGGGTTACGGTACAGTTTAGGGTTAAGTTTAGGGTTAGGGTTCTGGTTACGGTAGTGGTTAGGGTTAGGGTTACAGTAGTGGCTAGGGTTAGGGTTAGCCTTGGGTTTAGGGTCACGATTAGTGTTAGGGTTAGGGTTACGGTTAGGGATAGCATTAGGGTTACGGGATAGGATAGCATTACGGTAGTGATTAGGGTTAGGATTAGGGTTGGGTTCATTGTTACCGTTAGGGTTAGGGTTATGGTATAGGATAGCATTAAGTTTAGGGTTTGGGTTAGGGTTAGGGTTACCATACAGGTTAGTGTTAAGGTTAGCGTTTTGTTAGGGTTAGGGTTGGGGTTACGGTACCGGTTAGGTTTAGGGTTAGGGTTAGGTTTAAGGTTACGGTACAGGTTATGGTTCGGTTAGGGTTAGGGTTACGGTTAGGGTTAGGGTTACCGGACAGGTTAGGGTTAGGTTTAGGTGTAGAATAAGGGTTACGGTACAGGTTAGGGTTAGGGTTAGGGTTAGGGTTAGGGTTAGGGATATGGTATAGGTTAGGGTGAGGTTAAGGGTTAGCTTTAGGGTTAGGATTATGGTACAGTTTAGGGTTAAGTTTAGGGTTAGGGTTAGGGTTAGGGTTACGGTAGTGGTTAGGGTTAGGGTTAGGGTTGGGTTTAGGGTTACGTTTAGGGTAACGGTACAGAATAGGTTTACGGTTAGGGTTAGGGTTCGGTTTACGGTATAGGGTAGCAATAAGGTTAGGTCTAGGATTAGGGTTAGGGTAACGGTACAGGTTAGGGTTAAGGTTAGCCTTACTGTTAGTGTTAGGGTTAGGGTTACGGTAGTGGTTAGGTTTAGGGTAGGGTTAGGGTTATCATACAAGTTATGTTTAGGGTTAGGGTTCGAGTTATGGAACAGGTTAGGATTAGGAGTAGGGGTAGGGTTAGGTTTACGGTACAGTTTAGGGTTAAGGTTAGGGTTACTGTTAGGTTTAGGGTTAGGGTTACAGTTACGGTACCGGTTAGGTTTAGGGTTAGGTTTAGGTTTAGGGTTACGGTACACGTTAGGTTTAGGGTTAGGTTTAGGGTTACGGTACAGGTTAGGGTTAGTGTTAGGCTTAAGGTTATGGTTACGGTACAGGTTAGGGTTAGGTTTATTGGTAGGGTTAGGGTTACAGTACAGGTTAGGATTAAGGTTAGGGTTACTGTTAGGGTTAGGGTTACGGTACCGGTTAGTTTTAGGGTTTGGTTAGGGTTACAGTACAGGTTAGGGTTACGGTTAGGGTTAGGGTTAGGTTTAGGGATATGGTACAGGTTAGGGTGATGTTAAGGGTTAGCTTTAGGGTTAGGATTATGGTACAGTTTAGGTTAAGTTTAGGGTTAGGTTTAGGGTTAGGTTTACGGTAGTGGTTAGGGTTAGGGTTAGGGTTGGGTTTAGGGGGTACGGTTAGGGTAACGGTACGGGATAGGGTTATGGTTAGGGTTAGGGTTAGGTTTACAGTATAGGGTAGCAATAAGGTTAGGTCTAGCGTTAGGGTTAGGGTAACGGTACAGGTTAGGGTTAACGTTAGTGTTACTGTTAGGGTTAGGGTTACGGTACTGGTTAGGTTTAGGGTTAGGGTTAGGTTTAGGGTTACAGTACAGGATAGGGTTAGTGTTAGGATTAGGGTTATGGTTACGGTGCAGATTAGGGTTAGGTTTAGGGGTAGGGTTAGGGTTACGGTACAGGTTTGGATTAAGGTTAGGGTTACTGTTAGGGTTAGGGTTAGGGTTACGGTACCGGTTAGTTTTAGGATGAGGGTTAGGGTTACAGTACAGGTTAGGGTTAGGGTTAGGGTTAGGGTTAGCGATATGGAACAGCTTAAGGTGATGTTAAGGGTAACTTTAGGGTTAGGATTATGGTACAGTATAGGGTTACGTTTAGGGTTAGGGTAGGGTTACTGTAGGGTTAGGATTACGGTAGTGGTTACAGTTAGTGTTAGGGTTGGGTTTAGGGTTACGGTTGGTTAGTGTAACGGTACAGGATAGGGTTATGGTTAGGGTTATGGTTACGGTATAGGATAGCATTAAGGTTAGGGTTAGAGTTAGGTTTAGGTTTACGGTACAGGTTAGTGTTAAGGTTAGAGTTACTGTTAGGGTTAGGGTTTGTGTTACGGTACCGGTTACTTTTAGGGTTAGGGTTAGGGTTAGGTTACATGTTAGCTTTACCGTTAGGGGTATATTATGGTACAGGTAAGGGTTACTGTTACGGTTAGGTTTAGGGTTAGGGTTCTGGTACACGTTAGAGTTAGGGTTAGGTTTAGGGTTAGGTTTATGGTAACGGTATATGTTAGGGTTAGGCTTAGGGTTGGGGAAGGGTTAGGGTTAGGGTTACAGTTCAGGTTAGGGATACGTTTACTGTTACGGTTAGGGTTAGGGCTAGTGTTACAGTACAGGTTAGGGTCAGGGTTAGGTTTAGTGTTAGGTTTAGGGTTAGCTTTCCATGGAGGTTAGGGTTAGGGTTAGGGTTAGTGTACAGGTTAGGTTTAGAGTTATGGTTAAGGTGAGGGTTAGGGTTACGGTTCATGTTGGTTAGGATTAGGGTTAGGGTTACGGTATAGCATAGCGTTAGGTTTAGATCTAGGTTTAGGGTTACGGTACAATTTAGGTTTAGGGTTAGTGTTAGGGTTAGGGTTATGGTACAGATTAGTGTTACTGTTAGGGTTAGGGTTATGGTTAAGGTACAGCTTAGATTTAGGGTTACGTTTAGGGTTAGGATTTCGCTACAGGTTAGGGTTAAGGTTAGGTTTAGAGTTACAGTTAGGGTTACGGTACAGGTTAGGTTTAGGTTTAGGTTTAGGGTTAGGGTTAGTGTTAGTGTTAGTGTTAGGGTTATTGTACAGTTTAGGTTTAGGTTTAGGGTTATGGTTAGTTTTACTGTTACGGTACTGGTTTGGGTTAGGGTTAGTGTTAGTATTAGGGTTAGGTTTATGTTTGCCATAGAGGTTAGATTTTGAGTTAGGGTTAGGGTACAGGTTACGTTTAGAGTTACGGTTAGGGTTCGGGTTACGGTACAGGTTAGGGTTAGGGTTAGGGTTAGGGTTAGGGTTACGGTTCAGTGTAGGGTTAGGATTATGGTTAGGGTTACAGTAGAAGTTAGGGTTAGGGTTAGTGTTAGGGTTACGGTACAGGCTAGGGTTAGGTTTATTTTTAGTGTTAGGTTTAGGGTTACGGTACACTTTATGGTTAAGTTTAAGGTTAGGGTTAAGGTTAAGGTTACGGTCAAGGTTAGGGTTAGGATTAGGGTTGGGTTTAGGGTTATGGTTAGGGTAACGGTACAGGTTAGTGTTACGGTTAGGTTTAGGGTTAGGCTTAAGGTATAGGATAGCATTAAGGGTAGGTATAGGGTTAGGTTTAGATTTACGGTAGAGGTTAGGGTTAGGGTTAGGGTTAGGGTTACGGTACAGGTTAGGTTTAGGTTTAGGAGTAGGGTTAGTGTTACAGAACAGGTTAGGTTTATGGTTATGGTTATGGTTATGGTTATGGTTAGGGTTAGGGTTAGGTTTATGGTACAGGTTAGTGTTAAGCTTAGTTTTAGTGTTAGTGTTAGGGTTACAGTACAAGTCATGGCTATGGTTAGTTTTAGGGTTAGGGTTAGTGTATAGGTTAGCATTAGCGTTAGGGTAAGGGTTAGGTTTAGGGTTACGGTACAGGTTAAGGTTAGGTTTAGGGGTAGTGTTAGGGTTATGGTACAGTTTAGGATTAAGGTTAGGGTTAGGGTTAGGGTTAGTGTTAGGATTACCATACAGGTTAGGGTTATGGTTAGGGTTACGGTTAGGGGTAGGTTTAGGGTTACTGTTATGTTAGAGGTTATGGTTACGTTAGGGTTAGGGTTAGGGTTACAGTACAGTTAGGGTTAGGGTTAGGGTTTTTGAATAGGTTTGGGTAAGGTTAGATTTATGGTGAGGGTTAGGGGTCCGGTATAGGTTAGGTTTAGGGTCTGGTTTAGTGTTACGGTACAGGTAAGGGTTACGGTTAGGGTAGGGTTACGGTTAGGATTACGGTTAGGGTTGTGGTACAGTTGTGGTTTAGGGTTACGGGTAGGGTTGGGGTTAGGGTAAGGGTTACGGTTCAGGGTTAGGGTTAGGGTTACCGTGCAGTTTAGTGTCAGGGATAGGGGTAGGGTTAGTTTTAGGGTTAGGGTTGCGGTACAGGTTAGGGATAGTGTTAGGGTTAGGTTTACGGTACCGGTTAGGGTAGGGTTAGGGTTAGGATTAGGGTTACCATACAGGTTAGAGTTAGGGTTAGGGTTCGGGTTAAGGTTAAGTTTGGGTAAGATTTAGGGTTAGTGTTAGGGTTAGTGTTACGGTACAGGTTAGGTTTAGGGTTAGTGTTAGGATTAGGGTTATTTTTGCCATAGAGGTTAGGATTAGGTTTAGGTTTAGGGTACAGGTTAGGTTTAGAGTTAGGGTTAAGGTGAAGGTTAGGGTTACAGTACAGGTTAGGGTTAGGGTTAGGGTTAGTGTTATGGTACAGGTTAGAGTTAGAGGTAGGGTTAGGGTTAGGGTTAGGTTTGCCATAGACTTTAGGGTTAGGGTTAGGGTTAGCGTACAGGTTAGGTTTATAGTTTGCGTTAGGGTTAGGGTTAGGGTTACGGTAGAGGTTAGGGTTACATTTACGGTTAGGTTTAGTGTTAGCTTTCGGGGTAAGTTTAAGTTTAGGGTAAGATTTAGGGTTAGGGTTAGGGTTAGTGTTACGGTGCAGGTTAGGGTTAGGGTTAGTTTTAGGGTTAGGGTTAGGTTTGCCATAGAGGTTAGGGTTAGGGTTAGGGTACAGGTTAGGATTAGAGTTAGGGTTAAGGTGAGGGTTAGGTTACGGTACAGGTTAGGGTTAGGGTTAGGGTACAGGGTAGGGTTAGGTTTAGGGTTAGGGTACAGTTTAGGGTTAGAGTTAGGGTTAGGGTTAAGGTTAAGTTTAGGGTAAGATTTACGTTTAGGGTTAGGGTTAGGGTTAGGGTACAGGTGATGTTTAGGCTTAGTGTTAGGGTTAGGGTTAGAGTTACGGTACAGGTTATGTTAAGGGTTAGGGTTAGTGTTACAGTACCGGTAAGGGTTACGGTTAGGGTTAGAGTTAGCGTTAAGGTTCGGGTTGCCTTACTGTTGTGGGTTATGGTTACAGGTAGGGTTAGGGTTAGGGGTAGGTTTACGGTACAGTTTAGGTGAGGGTAGGGTTAGGGTTACGGTACAGCTTAAGGTTAGGTTTAGGGTTAGGGTTAGTGTTACGGTACAGGTTAGTTTTAGGGTTATGTTTAGGGTTTCGGTACAGTTTTGGGTTAGGGTTAGGGTTAGGTTTAGGGTTACGGGACAGGTTAGTTTAGGGTTAGGGTTAGGGTTAGAGTTAGGGTTAGGGTTACGGTACTGGTTAGGTTTAGGGTTAGGTTTAGTGTTACGGTACAGGTTAGCATTAGGGTTAGGGTTAGGGTGAGGGTTGGGGTTGCAGTACAGTTTAGGGTGAGGATTATGATTAGTGTTATGGTACATGTTAGGGTTAGGGTTAGGGTTCGTGTTAAGGTGAGGGTTACGGTACAGGTTAGGGTAGGGTTAGGTTTCGCTTTAGGGTTAGGGTTACGGTACAGTTTAGGGTTAAGTTTAGGGTTAGGGTTCTGGTTACGGTAGTGGTTAGGGTTAGGGTTACAGTAGTGGCTAGGGTTAGGGTTAGCCTTGGGTTTAGGGTCACGATTAGTGTTAGGGTTAGGGTTACGGTTAGGGATAGCGTTAGGGTTACGGTATAGGATAGCATTACGGTAGTGATTAGGGTTAGGATTAGGGTTGGGTTCATTGTTACCGTTAGGGTTAGGGTTATGGTATAGGATAGCATTAAGTTTAGGGTTTGGGTTAGGGTTAGGGTTACCATACAGGTTAGAGTTAAGGTTAGCGTTTTGTTAGGGTTAGGGTTAGGGTTACGGTACCGGTTAGGTTTAGGGTTAGGGTTAGGTTTAACGTTACGGTACAGGTTATGGTTCGGTTAGGGTTAGGGTTAGGGTTAGGGTTAGGGTTACCGGACAGGTTAGGGTTAGGTTTAGGTGTAGAATAATGGTTACGGTACAGGTTAGGGTTAGGGTTAGGGTTAGGGTTAGGGATATGGTATAGGTTAGGGTGAGGTTAAGGGTTAGCTTTAGGGTTAGGATTATGGTACAGTTTAGGGTTAAGTTTAGGGTTAGGGTTAGGGTTAGGGTTACGGTAGTGGTTAGGGTTAGGGTTAGGGTTGGGTTTAGGGTTACGTTTAGGGTAACGGTACAGAATAGGTTTACGGTTAGGGTTAGGGTTCGGTTTACGGTATAGGGTAGCAATAAGGTTAGGTCTAGGATTAGGGTTAGGGTAACGGTACAGGTTAGGGTTGAGGTTAGCCTTACTGTTAGTGTTAGGGTTAGGGTTACAGTAGTGGTTAGGTTTAGGGTTAGGGTTAGGGTTATCATACAAGTTATGTTTAGGGTTAGGGTTCGAGTTATGGAACAGGTTAGGATTAGGAGTAGGGGTAGGGTTAGGTTTACGGTACAGTTTAGGGTTAAGGTTAGGGTTACTGTTAGGTTTAGGGTTAGGGTTACAGTTACGGTACCGGTTAGGTTTAGGGTTAGGTTTAGGTTTACGGTTACGGTACACGTTAAGTTTAGGGTTAGGTTTAGGGTTACGGTACAGGTTAGGGTTAGTGTTAGGCTTAAGGTTATGGTTACGGTACAGGTTAGGGTTAGGTTTATTGGTAGGGTTAGGGTTACAGTACAGGTTAGGATTAAGGTTAGGGTTACTGTTAGGGTTAGGGTTACGGTACCGGTTAGTTTTAGGGTTTGGTTAGGGTTACAGTACAGGTTAGGGTTACGGGTTAGGGTTAGGGTTAGGTTTAGGGATATGGTACAGGTTAGGGTGATGTTAAGGGTTAGCTTTAGGGTTAGGATTATGGTACAGTTTAGGTTAAGTTTAGGGTTAGGTTTAGGGTTAGGTTTACGGTAGTGGTTAGGGTTAGGGTTAGGGTTGGGTTTAGGGGGTATGGTTAGGGTAACGGTACGGGATAGGGTTATGGTTAGGGTTAGGGTTAGGTTTACAGTATAGGGTAGCAATAAGGTTAGGTCTAGCGTTAGGGTTAGGGTAACGGTACAGGTTAGGGTTAACGTTAGTGTTACTGTTAGGGTTAGGGTTACGGTACTGGTTAGGTTTAGGGTTAGGGTTAGGTTTAGGGTTACAGTACAGGATAGGGTTAGTGTTAGGATTAGGGTTATGGTTACGGTGCAGATTAGGGTTAGGTTTAGGGGTAGGGTTAGGGTTACGGTACAGGTTTGGATTAAGGTTAGGGTTACTGTTAGGGTTAGGGTTAGGGTTACGGTACCGGTTAGTTTTAGGGTGAGGGTTAGGGTTACAGTACAGGTTAGGGTTAGGGTTAGCGATATGGAACAGCTTAAGGTGATGTTAAGGGTAACTTTAGGGTTAGGATTATGGTACAGTATAGGGTTACGTTTAGGGTTAGGGTAGGGTTACTGTAGGGTTAGGATTACGGTAGTGGTTACAGTTAGTGTTAGGGTTGGGTTTAGGGTTACGGTTGGTTAGTGTAACGGTACAGGATAGGGTTATGGTTAGGGTTATGGTTACGGTATAGGATAGCATTAAGGTTAGGGTTAGAGTTAGGTTTAGGTTTACGGTACAGGTTAGTGTTAAGGTTAGAGTTACTGTTAGGGTTAGGGTTTGTGTTACGGTACCGGTTACTTTTAGGGTTAGGGTTAGGGTTAGGTTACATGTTAGCTTTACCGTTAGGGGTATATTATGGTACAGGTAAGGGTTACTGTTACGGTTAGGTTTAGGGTTAGGGTTCTGGTACACGTTAGAGTTAGGGTTAGGTTTAGGGTTAGGTTTATGGTAACGGTATATGTTAGGGTTAGGCTTAGGGTTGGGGAAGGGTTAGGGTTAGGGTTACAGTTCAGGTTAGGGATACGTTTACTGTTACGGTTAGGGTTAGGGCTAGTGTTACAGTACAGGTTAGGGTCAGGGTTAGGTTTAGTGTTAGGTTTAGGGTTAGCTTTCCATGGAGGTTAGGGTTAGGGTTAGGGTTAGTGTACAGGTTAGGTTTAGAGTTATGGTTAAGGTGAGGGTTAGGGTTACGGTTCATGTTGGTTAGGATTAGGGTTAGGGTTACGGTATAGCATAGCGTTAGGTTTAGATCTAGGTTTAGGGTTACGGTACAATTTAGGTTTAGGGTTAGTGTTAGGGTTAGGGTTATGGTACAGATTAGTGTTACTGTTAGGGTTAGGGTTATGGTTAAGGTACAGCTTAGATTTAGGGTTACGTTTAGGGTTAGGATTTCGCTACAGGTTAGGGTTAAGGTTAGGTTTAGAGTTACAGTTAGGGTTACGGTACAGGTTAGGTTTAGGTTTAGGTTTAGGGTTAGGGTTAGTGTTAGTGTTAGTGTTAGGGTTATTGTACAGTTTAGGTTTAGGTTTAGGGTTATGGTTAGTTTTACTGTTACGGTACTGGTTTGGGTTAGGGTTAGTGTTAGTATTAGGGTTAGGTTTATGTTTGCCATAGAGGTTAGATTTTGAGTTAGGGTTAGGGTACAGGTTACGTTTAGAGTTACGGTTAGGGTTCGGGTTACGGTACAGGTTAGGGTTAGGGTTAGGGTTAGGGTTAGGGTTACGGTTCAGTGTAGGGTTAGGATTATGGTTAGGGTTACAGTAGAAGTTAGGGTTAGGGTTAGTGTTAGGGTTACGGTACAGGCTAGGGTTAGGTTTATTTTTAGTGTTAGGTTTAGGGTTACGGTACACTTTATGGTTAAGTTTAAGGTTAGGGTTAAGGTTAAGGTTACGGTCAAGGTTAGGGTTAGGATTAGGGTTGGGTTTAGGGTTATGGTTAGGGTAACGGTACAGGTTAGTGTTACGGTTAGGTTTAGGGTTAGGCTTAAGGTATAGGATAGCATTAAGGGTAGGTATAGGGTTAGGTTTAGATTTACGGTAGAGGTTAGGGTTAGGGTTAGGGTTATGGTACAGGTTAGGTTTAGGTTTAGGAGTAGGGTTAGTGTTACAGAACAGGTTAGGTTTATGGTTATGGTTATGGTTATGGTTATGGTTATGGTTTGGGTTAGGGTTACGTTAGAGGTTATGGTTACGTTAGGGTTAGTGTTAGGTTACAGTACAGGTTAGGTTTAGGGTTAGGTTTACGGTCCAGGTTAGGATTAGGGGTAGGGTTAGGGTTAGGGTTACGGAACAAGTTAGGGTTACGGTAAGGTTTAGAGTTAGAGTTACGTTATAAGTTAGCGTTAGGGTTAGGGTTAGGGTTAGGGTAAGATTTAGGGTTACGGTACAGTTTAGTGTTAGGGTTAGGGATCGCGTTAGTTTTACGGTAGAGTTTAGCGTTAGGGTTAGGGTTACCGTTACAGTACAGGGTAGGGTTAGGTTTAGGTTAGTGTTATGGTTACGATACAAGTTAGGGTAGGGTTAGGGTTAGGGTTACAGTTCAGTTTAGGTTTAGCGCTAGTGTTAGGGTTACGGTACAGTTTAGCGTTAGGGTTAGGGTTAGGGTTATGCTTCAGGGTAGGGTTAGGTTTAGGATTAAGGTTATGGTACAGGTTACAGTTAGTGTTAGGTGTAGGGTTACGGTACAGGTTAGGGTAAGTTTTAGGGTTATGGTTACGGTACAGGTTAAGGTTAGTGTTAGGGTTAGGTTTTCAGTACAGGTTAGGGTATAGGTTAGTGTTAGGGTTAGGATTAGAGTTACGGTACAGCTTAGGTTTAGGGTTAGGGTTAGTGTTATGGTACAGGTAAGGGTTACCTTAAGGTTAGGCTTACGGTTAGGGTTGTGGTACAGTTGTGGGTTTGGATTACGGGTAGGGTTAGGGTTAGAGTTAGGGTTACCTTTCAGGGTAGGGTTAAGTTTAGGGTTAGGGTTATGGTAAAGTTAGGGTTAGCGTTATGGTTAGTGTTAAGTTTATGGTTACGGTACACTTTAGGGTTAGGTTTAGTTTTAGGGTTAGGGGTAGGGTTACCGAACATGTTAGTATCAGGGTTAGGGTTAGGGTTAGGGTTAGGGTTAGGTTTGCGGTACAGGTTCGGATTTGGGTTAGGGTTAGGGTTACCGTACGGTTTAGGGTTAAGGTTAGGTTTAGGGTTAAAGTTGCGGTAAAGTTTAGGGTTAGGGATAGGGTTACGGTTATGGTACCAGTTAGCATTAGTTTTAGGGTTATGGTTAGGGTTACAGTAATTTTAGGGTTAGGGTTAGGGTTAGGATTAGGGTTACAGTACAGTTTAGGTTTAAGCTTAGGTTTAGGGTTAAGGTTAGGGTTATGGTACAAGTTATGGTTACGGTTAGGTTTAGGGTTGGGGTTAGTGTATAGGTTAGCATTAGGGTTAGGGTTAGGGTTAGGTTTATGGTTATGGTACAGGTTAGGGTTAGGGTTAGGGTTAGGGTTACCGAACAGGTTAGGGTTAGGTTTAGGGGTAGGGTTAGGGTTACCGTACAGTTTAGGTTTAGGTTTAGGGTTAGGGTTGCATTACAGGTTAGGGTTAGTGTTACGTTTACGGTACAGTTTAGCATTAGGATTAGGGTAAGAGTTAGGGTTACGGTAAAGTTTAGGTTTAGGGTTAGGTTAGGTTTATGGTACAGGTTAGTGTTAAGCTTAGTTTTAGAGTTTGTGTTAGGGTTACAGTTCAAGTTATGGCTACGGTTAGTTTTAGGGTTAGGGTTAGTGTATAGGTTAGCATTAGCGTTAGGGTAAGGGTTAGGTTTAGGGTTACGGTACAGGTTAAGTTTAGGTTTAGGGGTAGTGTTAGGGTTACGGTACAGTTTAGTATTAAGGTTAGGGTTAGGGTTAGGGTTAGTGTTAGGATTACCATACAGGTTAGGGTTATGGTTAGGGTTACGGTTAGGGGTAGGTTTAGGGTTACTGTTATGTTAGAGGTTATGGTTACGTTAGGGTTAGGGTTAGGGTTACAGTACAGGTTAGGGTTAAGGTTAGGGTTTGTGAATAGGTTTGGGTTAAGGTTAGATTTATGGTGAGGGTTAGGGGTCCGGTATAGGTTAGGTTTAGGGTCTGGTTTAGTGTTACGGTACAGGTAAGGTTTACGGTTAGGGTAGGGTTACAGTTAGGATTACGGTTAGGGTTGTGGTACAGTTGTGGTTTAGGGTTACGGGTAGGGTTGGGGTTAGGGTAAGGGTTACGGTTCAGGGTTAGGGTTAGGGGTACCGTGCAGTTTAGTGTCAGGGTTAGGGGTAGGGTTAGTTTTAGGGTTAGGGTTGCGGTACAGGTTAGGGATAGGGTTAGGGTTAGGGTTACGGTACCGGTTAGGGTAGGGTTAGGGTTAGGATTAGGGTTAACATACAGGTTAGAGTTAGGGTTAGGTTTCAGGTTAAGGTTAAGTTTGGGTAAGATTTAGGGTTAGTGTTAGGGTTAGTGTTACGGTACAGGTTAGGTTTAGGGTTAGTGTTAGGATTAGGGTTATTTTTGCCATAGAGGTTAGGATTAGGTTTAGGTTTAGGGTACAGGTTAGGTTTAGAGTTAGGGTTAAGGTGAAGGTTAGGGTTACAGTACAGGTTAGGGTTAGGGTTAGGCTAGTGTTATGGTACAGGTTAGAGTTAGAGGTAGGGTTAGGGTTAGGGTTAGGTTTGCCATAGACTTTAGGGTTAGGGTTAGGGTTAGCGTACAGGTTAGGTTTATAGTTTGGGTTAGGGTTAGGGTTAGGGTTACGGTAGAGGTTTGGGTTACATTTACGGTTAGGTTTAGTGTTAGCTTTCGGGGTAAGGTTAAGTTTAGGGTAAGATTTAGGGTTAGGGTTAGGGTTAGTGTTACGGTACAGGTTAGGGTTAGGGTTAGTTTTAGGGTTAGGGTTAGGTTTGCCATAGAGGTTAGGGTTAGGGTTAGGGTACAGGTTAGGATTAGAGTTAGGTTAAGGTGAGGGTTAGGTTACGGTACAGGTTAGGGTTAGGGTTAGGGTACAGGGTAGGGTTAGGTTTAGGGTTAGGGTACAGTTTAGGGTTAGAGTTAGGGTTAGGGTTAAGGTTAAGTTTAGGGTAAGATTTACGTTTAGGGTTAGGGTTAGGGTTAGGGTACAGGTGATGTTTAGGCTTAGTGTTAGGGTTAGGGTTAGAGTTACGGTACAGGTTATGTTAAGGGTTAGGGTTAGTGTTACAGTACCGGTAAGGGTTACGGTTAGGGTTAGAGTTAGCGTTAAGGTTCGGGTTGCCTTACTGTTGTGGGTTATGGTTACAGGTAGGGTTAGGGTTAGGGGTAGGTTTACGGTACAGTTTAGGTGAGGGTAGGGTTAGGGTTACGGTACAGCTTAGGGTTAGGTTTAGGGTTAGGGTTAGTGTTACGGTACAGGTTAGTTTTAGGGTTATGTTTAGGGTTTCGGTACAGTTTTGGGTTAGGGTTAGGGTTAGGTTTAGGGTTACGGGACAGGTTAGTTTAGGGTTAGGGTTAGGGTTAGAGTTAGGGTTAGGGTTACGGTACTGGTTAGGTTTAGGGTTAGGTTTAGTGTTACGGTACAGGTTAGCATTAGGGTTAGGGTTAGGGTGAGGGTTGGGGTTGCAGTACAGTTTAGGGTGAGGATTATGGTTAGTGTTATGGTACATGTTAGGGTTAGGGTTAGGGTTCGTGTTAAGGTGAGGTTTACGGGACAGGTTTGGGTAGCGTTAGGTTTCGCTTTAGGGTTAGGGTTACGGTACAGTTTAGGGTTAAGTTTAGGGTTAGGGTTCTGGTTACGGTAGTGGTTAGGGTTAGGGTTACAGTAGTGGCTAGGGTTAGGGTTAGCCTTGGGTTTAGGGTCACGATTAGTGTTAGGGTTAGGGTTACGGTTAGGGATAGCGTTAGGGTTACGGTATAGGATAGCATTACGGTAGTGATTAGGGTTAGGATTAGGGTTGGGTTCATTGTTACCATTAGGGTTAGGGTTATGGTATAGGATAGCATTAAGTTTAGGGTTTGGGTTAGGGTTAGGGTTAGGGTTACCATACAGGTTAGAGTTAAGGTTAGCGTTTTGTTAGGGTTAGGGTTAGGGTTACGGTACCGGTTAGGTTTAGGGTTAGGGTTAGGTTTAAGGTTACGGTACAGGTTATGGTTCGGTTAGGGTTAGGGTTAGGGTTAGGGTTAGGGTTACCGGACAGGTTAGGGTTAGGTTTAGGTGTAGAATAAGGGTTACGGTACAGGTTAGGGTTAGGGTTAGGGTTAGGGTTAGGGATATGGTATAGGTTAGGGTGAGGTTAAGGGTTAGCTTTAGGGTTAGGATTATGGTACAGTTTAGGGTTAAGTTTAGGGTTAGGGTTAGGGTTAGGGTTACGGTAGTGGTTAGGGTTAGGGTTAGGGTTGGGTTTAGGGTTACGTTTAGGGTAACGGTACAGAATAGGTTTACGGTTAGGGTTAGGGTTCGGTTTACGGTATAGGGTAGCAATAAGGTTAGGTCTAGGATTAGGGTTAGGGTAACGGTACAGGTTAGGGTTAAGGTTAGCCTTACTGTTAGTGTTAGGGTTAGGGTTACGGTAGTGGTTAGGTTTAGGGTAGGGTTAGGGTTATCATACAAGTTATGTTTAGGGTTAGGGTTCGAGTTATGGAACAGGTTAGGATTAGGAGTAGGGGTAGGGTTAGGTTTACGGTACAGTTTAGGGTTAAGGTTAGGGTTACTGTTAGGTTTAGGGTTAGGGTTACAGTTACGGTACCGGTTAGGTTTAGGGTTAGGTTTAGGTTTAGGGTTACGGTACACGTTAGGTTTAGGGTTAGGTTTAGGGTTACGGTACAGGTTAGGGTTAGTGTTAGGCTTAAGGTTATGGTTACGGTACAGGTTAGGGTTAGGTTTATTGGTAGGGTTAGGGTTACAGTACAGGTTAGGATTAAGGTTAGGGTTACTGTTAGGGTTAGGGTTACGGTACCGGTTAGTTTTAGGGTTTGGTTAGGGTTACAGTACAGGTTTGGGTTACGGTTAGGGTTAGGGTTAGGTTTAGGGATATGGTACAGGTTAGGGTGATGTTAAGGGTTAGCTTTAGGGTTAGGATTATGGTACAGTTAAGGTTAAGTTTAGGTTAGGTTTAGGGTTAGGTTTACGGTAGTGGTTAGGGTTAGGGTTAGGGTTGGGTTTAGGGGGTACGGTTAGGGTAACGGTACGGGATAGGGTTATGGTTAGGGTTAGGGTTAGGTTTACAGTATAGGGTAGCAATAAGGTTAGGTCTAGCGTTAGGGTTAGGGTAACGGTACAGGTTAGGGTTAACGTTAGTGTTACTGTTAGGGTTAGGGTTACGGTACTGGTTAGGTTTAGGGTTAGGGTTAGGTTTAGGGTTATAGAACAGGATAGGGTTAGTGTTAGGATTAGGGTTATGGTTACGGTGCAGATTAGGGTTAGGTTTAGGGGTAGGGTTAGGGTTACGGTACAGGTTTGGATTAAGGTTAGGGTTACTGTTAGGGTTAGGGTTAGGTTTACGGTACCGGTTAGTTTTAGGGTGAGGGTTAGGGTTACAGTACAGGTTAGGGTTAGGGTTAGGGTTAGCGATATGGAACAGCTTAAGGTGATGTTAAGGGTAACTTTAGGGTTAGGATTATGGTACAGTATAGGGTTACGTTTAGGGTTAGGGTAGGGTTACTGTAGGGTTAGGGTTACGGTAGTGGTTACAGTTAGTGTTAGGGTAGGGTTTAGGGTTACGGTTAGGTTTAGGGTTAGGGTTCTGGTACACGTTAGAGTTAGGGTTAGGTTTACGGTTAGGTTTATGGTAACGGTATATGTTAGGGTTAGACTTAGGATTGGGGAAGGGTTAGGGTTAGGGTTACAGTACAGGTTAGGGATACGTTTACAGTTAGGGTTAGGGTTAGGGCTAGTGTTACGGTACAGGTTAGGGCCAGGGTTAGGTTTAGTGTTAGGTTTAGGGTTAGCTTGCCTTAGAGGTTAGGGTTAGGGTTAGGGTTAGTGTACAGGTTAGGTTTAGAGTTAGGGTTAAGATGAGGGTTAGGGTTACGGTTCAGGTTGGTTAGGATTAGGGTAAGGGTTACGGTATAGCGTAGGGTTGGGTTTAGAGCTAGGTTTAGGGTTACGGTACCATTAGGTTTAGGGTTAGTGTTAGGGTTATGGTTACGGTACAGATTAGTGTTAGGGTTAGGGTTAGGGTTATGGTTAAGGTACAGCTTAGCTTTAGGGTTAGGTTTAGGGTTAGGATTTCGGTACAGGGTAGGGTTAAGGTTAGGTTTAGAGTTACAGTTAGGGTTACGGTACAGGTTAGGTTTAGGTTTAGGTTTAGGGTTTGGGTTAGTGTTAGTTTTAGGGTTATTGTACAGTTTAGGTTTAGGGTTTGGGTTAGTGTTAGTGTTAGGGTTATTGTACAGTTTAGGTTTACGTTTAGGGTTAGGGTTAGTTTTACTGTTACGGTACAGGTTTGGGTTAGGGTTCGTGTTAGTATTAGGGTTAGGGTTATGTTTGCCATAGAGGTTAGATTTTGAGTTAGGATTAGTGTACAGGGTACGTTTAGAGTTAGGGTTAGGGTTAGGGTTACGGTAAAGGTTAGGGTTAGGGTTAGGGTTAGGGTTACGGTTCAGTGTAGGGTTAGGATTATGGTTAGGGTTATGGTAGAAGTTAGGGTTAGGGTTAGGGTTAGTGTTAGGGTTATGGTACAGGCTAGGGTTAGGTTTATTTTTAGCGTTAGGTTTAGGGTTACGGTACACTTTATGGTTAAGTTTTAGGTTATGGTTAAGGTTAATTTATGGTCAAGGTTAGGGTTAGGTTTAGAGTTAGGCTTAAGGTATAGGATAGCATTAAGGGTAGGGGTAGGGATAGGTTTAGATTTACGGTAGAGGTTAGGGTTAGGGTTAGGGTTACGGTACAGGTTAGGGTTAGGTTTAGGAGTAGGGTTAGTGTTACAGAACAGGTTAGGTTTATGGTTATGGTTATGGTTATGGTTAGGGTTAGGGTTAGGTTTATGGTACAGGTTAGTGTTAAGCTTAGTTTTAGTGTTAGTGTTAGGGTTACAGTACAAGTCATGGCTATGGTTAGTGTTAGGGTTAGGGTTAGTGTATAGGTTAGCATTAGCGTTAGGGTAAGGGTTAGGTTTAGGGTTACGGTACAGGTTAAGGTTAGGTTTAGGGGTAGTGTTAGGGTTACGGTACTGTTTAGGATTTCGGTTAGGGTTAGGGTTAGGGTTAGTGTTAGGATTACCATACAGGTTAGGGTTATGGTTAGGGTTACGGTTAGGGGTAGGTTTAGGGTTACTGTTATGTTAGAGGTTATGGTTACGTTAGGGTTAGGGTTAGGGTTACAGTACAGGTTAGGGTTAGGGTTAGGGTTTGTGAATAGGTTTGGGTTAAGGTTAGATTTATGGTGAGGGTTAGGGATCCGGTATAGGTTAGGTTTAGGGTCTGGTTTAGTGTTACGGTACAGGTAAGGGTTACGGTTAGGGTAGGGTTACAGTTAGGATTACGGTTAGGGTTGTGGTACAGTTGTGGTTTAGGGTTACGGGTAGGGTTGGGGTTAGGGTAAGGGTTACGGTTCAGGGTTAGGGTTAGGGGTACCGTGCAGTTTAGTGTCAGGGTTAGGGGTAGGGTTAGTTTTAGGGTTAGGGTTGCGGTACAGGTTAGGGATAGTGTTAGGGTTAGGATTAGGGTTACCATACAGGTTAGAGTTAGGGTTAGGGTTCGGGTTAAGGTTAAGTTTGGGTAAGATTTAGGGTTAGTGTTAGGGTTAGTGTTACGGTACAGGTTAGGTTTAGGGTTAGTGTTAGGATTAGGGTTATTTTTGCCATAGAGGTTAGGATTAGGTTTAGGTTTAGGGTACAGGTTAGGTTTAGAGTTAGGGTTAAGGTGAAGGTTAGGGTTACAGTACAGGTTAGGGTTAGGGTTAGGGTTAGTGTTATGGTACAGGTTAGAGTTAGAGGTAGGGTTAGGGTTAGGGTTAGGTTTGCCATAGACTTTAGGGTTAGGGTTAGGGTTAGCGTACAGGTTAGGTTTATAGTTTGGGTTAGGGTTAGGGTTAGGGTTACGGTAGAGGTTAGGGTTACATTTACGGTTAGGTTTAGTGTTAGCTTTCGGTGTAAGGTTAAGTTTAGGGTAAGATTTAGGGTTAGGGTTAGGGTTAGTGTTACGGTACAGGTTAGCGTTAGGGTTAGTTTTAGGGTTAGGGTTAGGTTTGCCATAGAGGTTAGGGTTAGGGTTAGGGTTAGGGTACAGGTTAGGATTAGAGTTAGGTTAAGGTGAGGGTTAGGTTACAGTACAGGTTAGGGTTAGGGTTAGGGTACAGGATAGGGTTAGGTTCAGGGTTAGCGTACAGGTTAGGGTTAGAGTTAGGGTTAGGGTTAAGGTTAAGTTTAGGGTAAGATTTACGTTTAGGGTTAGTGTTAGGGTTAGGGTACAGGTGAGGTTTAGGCTTAGTGTTCGAGTTAGTGTTAGAGTTACGGTACAGGTTATGTTTAGGGTTAGGGTTAGTGTTACAGTACCGGTAAGGGTTACGGTTAGGGTTAGAGTTAGCGTTAAGGTTCGGCTTGCCGTACTGTTGTGGGTTATGGTTACAGGTAGGGTTAGGGTTAGGGTTAGGTTTACGGTACAGTTTAGGTGAGGGTCGGGTTAGGGTTACGGTACAGCTTAGGGTTAGGTTTAGGGTTAGGGTTAGTGTTACGGTACAGGTTAGTTTTAGGGTTATGTTTAGGGTTTCGGTACAGTTTTGGGTTAGGGTTAGGGTTAGGTTTAGGGTTACGGGACAGGTTAGTTTAGGGTTAGGGTTAGGGTTAGAGTTAGGGTTAGGGTTACGGTACTGGTTAGGTTTAGGGTTAGGTTTAGTGTTACGGTACAGGTTAGCATTAGGGTTAGGGTTAGGGTGAGGGTTGGGGTTGCGGTACAGTTTAGGGTGAGGATTATGGTTAGTGTTATGGTACATGTTAGGGGTAGGGTTAGGGTTCGTGTTAAGGTGAGGGTTACGGTACAGGTTAGGGTAGGGTTAGGTTTCGCTTTAGGGTTAGGTTTACGGTACAGTTTAGGGTTAAGTTTAGGGTTAGGGTTCTGGTTACGGTAGTGGTTAGGGTTAGGGTTACAGTAGTGGCTAGGGTTAGGGTTAGCCTTGGGTTTAGGGTCACGATTAGTGTTAGGGTTAGGGTTATGGTTAGGGATAGCGTTAGGGTTACGGTATAGGATAGCATTACGGTAGTGATTAGGGTTAGGATTAGGGTTGGGTTTATTGTTACCGTTAGGGTTAGGGTTATGGTATAGGATAGCATTAAGTTTAGGGTTTTGGTTAGGGTTAGGGTTACCATACAGGTTAGAGTTAAGGTTAGCGTTTTGTTAGGGTTAGGGTTAGGGTTACGGTACAGGTTTGGATTAAGGTTAGGGT
>JAEUCK010005235.1:0-10648 GCA_017311455.1 Otocyon megalotis megalotis | reverse complement strand
GAGCCAAAGGCAGATACTCAACCACTGAGCCCCCTGGGAGTCCCTGGACTGCCTTTTCTGCACAGGGCTGTGTGGCTGCTAAGGTGTTCTTCACTAGGACAACTGGGAGACTTGATTCCCTGTAAGCCCGGGACCCTACAAGAAGCCACTCAGTGGAAGTGAGGATTGAGGGATGCCTGGGTGGCTCAGCGGTTGAGTGTCTGCCTTTGGCTCAGGGGGTGATCCTGGGATCCCCGAATGGAGTCCTGTGCTGGGCTCCCCACAGGGAGCCTGCTTCTGCCCCTGCCTGTGTCTCTGCCTCTTTCTGTGTCTCTCATGAATAAATAAATAAAAGTCATTAAAAAAATGAAATGAGGATTGACACCTAAGAAGTACTTTGGGATGTGAAGGCTCCTTTTGCCCTGGAGGGTGTTGGGGTGGCCGCAGAGCCAGGCATGTGCCGGTGACCTGGAGGTGGAAGACATAGCAGACTCTATATCCATGAGCAGAGCCAGCCACGTGGCATAAGGCAGCTGTAGAGAGTGGCCCGCTAGGAGCAGGAGGTTATCTGCCTCATTTCATCAGTGATCAGGACCATGGAGCATATTTGCTCTAAGGGAAGAGCTGGAGGATTCCAGTCAGCCCTGCTGGGGGTGGTGTGGCCTGTTCTGGGGAAACCTCCAAATACACACCTCTGGCATCCAGTCCTACGGGGGTCTGTCTGTGGCCAGCTTCAAGCTGCCACCTTTGATAGCATTTCAGGGAGAACCCACTTGCCCCTGGTGGGACCCAGTATACATGCACAGCCAGAGGCTGGCTGAGAGGTGTCTCACTGCACACGGACAGGCAGCCCAGGCCTGAGGAATGTGTGGAACAGAAGAATTGAGTAGGAGGGTTGGAGATTCTGGGCCCTGGAGCAGGCTATGGGTGGACCCCTCTGACCTCAACACAGACCCCAGGGAGCACTGGTTGTTTGAAAAGCCCTGGAACTCGTGAAGCTGCTGCCTTTGAAAGAGTTTCAGGGAGAAACCACTCTGCACCCTGGGGAGGAGGAGGCGCGGTGCAGTTTGGGGCATTGGCCTGCACCCAACATTCCATGAAGGGCTTGGCCAACAAAGTTGGGGGGGGGGCGGTGGATGAGGAGGGCTGACTGCACATGCCCAGGCTGCTCAGGCCTGAGGGGAGGCCTGGACTTGACACGGGAGACCATAGGTAGAGAGCCCCAGTCCTGGTGCATCCTTCTAAGAAACTGGTCTGACCCCAACAGACTCCAGCCATGGCCCTGATTGGCAAAGTGGTTTGGCCACTACCAAGCATGCATGCACAGTGGGAGGCCGCTGATGGGGGTCTGACTGCCTATAACCTGGCTGCCACAGGCCCCGGATGGTCTGGATCTTAAAGAAACTGCCATAAGCAGAGCCTAGGCCTGGGCGCAAGCTCCTGGTGGTATGTGGCATGTGCAGAATCGAGGCTGTATTCCACAGAATTGTACGTGGCACCCCTGAAGGCCGGGCTGGAGGAATCTGGGCTGACTTGCCAGGGAGGGTCTGGCAGGATGCTCAGGCTGCCCTCTAGAAGGACCCTTGGGAGCCTCCTTTGTTGGGGAAGCCTGGGACCCCTCAAGCAGCCAGTCCATCTGGGGATGACTGCCACCAGGTTCAACCTGCTGCATCAGAAAGATTGTTTGGGCTCCCTCCACCCTAATGCCATTCTGATGCTTTGGGGTCAAATGTGGAGCTCCACAGGACTGGAGGCCAAGCTGGGCTGGCAGGGTGCACATGGTGCAACCACAGGCCGTGCCGGTCGGGGCAGCCAGGGACCTGGAACAGGGCGGTTATAGGAAGAGGCCGTGTCACGGGGAAGTCTTGGCTGACACAGATGCACTTATTTCCACAGGAGGCTGAGCTGGAAGCAGTTGGACTCCCGTGTCAGCATTGGTCGAGAGGCCACCTGGCTGGTGTGTCCTCCCACAAAAGAGCCCTGGGAGTCTTGAGTGCTGGTGAAGCTGGGTACCCCATCAGCCAGGTGGGCTGGATGGGGACTGCCAGCCCCGCTTTCAAACTGCCCGCTCTGAGACATTTTTTGGGGGTGGGACCCCTCTGTCCTAGAGGCCCCATGGGTCGTTGGGGTGTGAGCAGAGCTCTGCCAGCAGGGAGAGACAGGTGAGGGCGTAACTAGGCATACGGTTGCAGGCAGCCAGGGACCAGAAGAGGATGCAAGATCCAGTGGATCTTTGGCTGTCCAAGTCCTCTGCCTAATTCCCAGCTCTGTGCTACACAGATAAGCCCATGTTTCCCCCAGAGGTAAAGCTGGAGGAGTGGGGACTGCTGTGGCCAAACAGGACCTATGTGGCTGTCGGGGTATCTATTCCTAAGAGATACCTGGGGAGCCCGCGACCCCTTCAGGTGGGTAGCCAGTTGTGTTGGGGATTGAATGTTGACTCAGAAACATTTTGTAGGGGAGGGTACCTTCTGCCCTGGAGGGTGTCTAGGTGGTTTGAGATCCATTCGAGGTCCCCGGCCTGGGGGCCCTGGCTGGCTCTGTTGCCCTCAGGCAGTAGAAGTGGTGGGTGATGAGAGAGTCGTGCAACACGGACCCAGAGACCTAGGGCTAAGGCAGGTGTTGTGAGCGGGTGGTTGAGGGTATGAAGTCTCTGCCTCATTATCATCATTGGATCTTGGTCTGAGGGCAGAGTGGGAGGAATCTGGTCAGCCCCCCTGGATGGGCCTTTGTGGGATTGTGTGGGGGACCCACCAAACACAGACCCCTGGGAGTCTTGGGTGTTGGAGCATCCCTGGGCCCAGTGAGGCCTGCAGCCCAAGAGGAGTCTGTCTCTGGCCAGTTTTAAGCTGCCACCTTTGAGAGAATTTGGGGGAGTAGGTGGTCTTGACCTTGGGATGTGTAGGTCCAGGGGAGCCGGCCCGAGCCCAGCAGGCCAAGAGGAAATCCGTAGACTTCCAGGTGTCTTTCACGTTCGGGCCTGCTGGGCCTCACTCTCCTGCCCGCGTGGGTTTTTAAGAGACTGGACCGACTTGGGCCTTTTCGTTTTTTTTTAAAAAAGATATTATTTATTTATTCATGAAAGACACAGAGTGAGATGCAGAGACAAAGGCAGAGGGAGGAGCAAGCTCCTTGCAGGGAGCCCGCCCGATGAGGGACTCAATCCCCAGACCTGGGATTATGCCCTGAGCCTGAGGCAGATGCTCAACAACTGAGCCACCCAGGTGTCCGGACTTGGGCTTTTTGTAGGGGCTGGTTTAAGTAGGATAACTCTCTTCTTTTCTGAGCAATGTTATCTGTTATCTTAGAGTGAAGGGCAGATGGTGCCCCCAAAGAGAGATGGGTCCATGTCCTGACCCCAGGACCTTTGCAGATGTAAGTAGGTAACATAAGTCCTTAGGGTGACCCTAATCCTGCGTGACTTGTGACCTTGTAGAAAGAAGAGAGACACAGACATGGGAAAGCCATGATGGAAGAGACATAGCCAAACCCAGGGGATCCCTGAAGCCTCCAGAAGCCGAAGGAATCAGGAAGGACCCTCCACTGGAGTCTCAGCACTTTCAAAGTGGGGAGCTGCCATGGTGGGGGCAGAGCTGTGGTCCCTGAGGGCTACATGTCCCCTTGTGGTGGCTGGGAGCTGCTCCCACAGGATGCTCACGAGCACACTGGCTTCATAGGAGACTGTGCAGCACTGGACACCCATGCGTGCTCTACCATCACAACCTTCTCTTGGGTTCCAGTCAGCATAGGGTGTCTCTAGGGCCAAGGGGAGCCGGGCTTTCAGCCTCCATGGGGGGCCTTTGGGTGCTGATTAAGAATGCAAGTTAGGGACACCTGGGTGGCTCAGTGGTTGAGTGTCTGCCTTCAGCTTAGGGTGTGATCCTAGAGTTCTGGGATCGAGTCCTGCATCGGGCTCCCCACAGGGAGCCTGTTTCTCCCTCTGCCTGGGTCTCCGCCTCTCTGTATCTCTCATGAATAAATAAATAAAATCTTAAAAAAAAAAAAGTGCAAGTTATCCTGACAGAGTGGCCGAAGGCAAACTTCCCGGCAGCTGTCTGGAATGGGGGCTGGAGTCACAGTTACTAGTGAGAAGTGGTGAGAGGGAGTATTATTCAGCGATAAACAGGAGCAAAGCCCCAATGCCACCGTGTAGATGACCCCAGAAAACACGAGAGAAGCCAGATCCGAGGGGAGGGTATGATTCCGTGTGTGCAAAATGTGCAGGGCAGGCAAATGCATGGACAGAAGGCGAGTCCGTGTTCCTGGGAGACGGGGGCCACCAAAGGGTTGGGGTATGAGGGCTTTCTAAAACAGATGTGGGGGTGGTTGTAGCGTTCTTGAGTACACAAGACAGCAGTGAGGTTTATTTTATTTATTTTATTTTTAAAAAAGATTTCATTTATTTATTCTTGAGAGACCCAGAGACAGAGAGAGAGAGAGGCAGAGACACAGGCAGAGGGAGAAGCAGGCTTCATGCAGGGAGCCCGACGTGGGACTCGATCCTGGGTCTCCAGGATCAGGGTCATGCCCCCGGGCTGCAGGTGGCGCTAGACCGCTGAGCCACCGGGGCTGCCCTGGATGCAATTTTTAACATAATTTTTATAAACTGTAATAATGTAACACTGCTTCCTCTTTTTTTTTTTTTAAGAAAATAGTTGCGGTAAAATAAACATAGCAAAGAATGTGCCATTTTAGCCGTTTTTAAGTACACTGTGGAGTGACATCCAGCACATTCACAGTGGAGTGCACCTACCCTTACCATCCTCTCCAGAGCCTTTTTCTGTTTTGTAAAACTGGAACTTTGTCCCCATTAAACACTAGCTCCGCCTCCCTATCTGCAGCCCCAGCATCCACCTCCCTCCTTCCTGTCGCTGTGGATCGTGTACACAGTGGAATCACAGAGTCTGCCTTCTTGGGAGCAGAGTATCCTCAAGGCTCCTTCATGTGGTGGCAGGATGGAGTGCAGTGTGCTGATCCACTCATCCATCAATAGATGCAATATCTGCATTAATTCCTCACATCTTTTTTTTTTTTTTAAAGATTTTATTTATTCATTCATGAGACACACACACACACACAGAGGCAGAGACACAGGAAGAGGCAGAGACACAGGCAGTGGGAGAAGCAGGCTCCATGCAGGGAGCCCAACATGGGACTCAATCCCAGGTCTCCAGGATCATGCCCTGGGCTGGAGGCAGGTGCTAAACCGCTGAGCCACCCAGGGATCCCTTACACCGAGATATTTAGACCTGACTCTGTTTTGTAGACACTGGGATATTTAGACCTGACCCTGTTCTGTCTACACTGAGATATTTAGACCCAACCATGTTGTCTACCCTGGCACCTTCACATCTGACCGTGTGCTGTGTACCCTGCTTTAACTCTAAATGCTGTTTTAATGCTCACAGTTGAAATGACCCCAACCAGTCAGGGTTTCTCCAGCCTTTTGCATCCTGTGTGGACATGAGTTGGAACAGGGCCTGTTCTAGGGCACTGGATGGCTGGCCTCCAGTGCAACAGCTTGCAGGTGTTGTGGAGGCCGTGCTTCTCTAGGTGTTCCTCATACTGTTAATTCCTTAACATCTCACCAGTCCAAACCAGGTGACATGTCCAGCTTGACAGTGAAGGTGTGGACTGTCCTCACAAAATATGGTGGGAGTCTGGAGCCTGAGGACAGAGCTGGAAACTTGGTGAGAGACCCTGCCTGGCCTCAGTCCTGGGAGTTTCAGGATAGACCTCAGAGGCCTAGTCTGAGTGTGGGGAGCTGTGCAACCACAGCCAGGGTCCAGATGTCAGTGCTTTCAGGTCTGGGGTGTATGGCTGAGGTCTCCCGGTGTGGGTAACCATGTGAAGACCCCATGTGTGTCACCAGTCTTGGCAAGGGTGTGAGGTGCTCCTGGCAGGGATCGGGAGCAAAGTGAGGTGCAGGAGATGTGGCCATGGGGTCCTGGTGCCTGGGGAGGGCTGTGGGGCATGGGGGTCTCTGTGTATAGTCTGGGGGTCGGTGTTTATGACAGCAGTTTATCAAGGTGGGGACTTGATGCAGGGCACCGAGGGCTGTGCATGGGGGTGTGGGCATTGGGGGGCTAGCAGAGCACGTGGGGCACAATGCTGGCTGAGTACCTGCCCCCAAACATCACCTGGGCACCCTGCGTCTGCAAGCTGCCCTGACCTTCCATCTGCAGCCTTGACCCCTGTAGGGCTCATCTCCCCTTGGGGTCTCCTGCAGACTTTGTGACACAGCAGGACCAGGTCCATTCCATCTGCTCTGGGGGGAGGTCTACGCAACTGTTCCTGGGACTGTCCTGGCTTCTCCCACATTCCTGACAAAGGGGACTTGAATTGGAGTTGCCATTAGCAAATCATCATTTTAATAATTTACTTACTTTTTAAGTATAATTATAATAAAATGCACATCTCACCTGCCACCTTTAGGTGCACAGCTCCACAGCTTTAGGCATATTCATCTGTGTGTGCAGCCATCAGCACTGTCTGCAGAACGTTTTCATCTTGCAAAGCTGAAGTTCCACACCCCCTGAACATCCAGTCCCCACCTGCCTCCCCAGCTGCTGGCGTCACCACCCACTTTGTATCTCTGAACTTGGGAGTCCAGGCTTCCCATATAAGTGGAGCCCTGTAGCATTTAGCAACCAGGCATTTGGAAGTGTAGACTCAGTCTTTTTTTTTTTTTTAAGATTTTATTTATTTATTAGAGACAGAGAGAGAGAGAGAGACAGACAGACAGAGAAACAGAGACACAGGCAGAGGAAGAGGCAGGCTCCACATAGCCTGATGTGGGACTCAATCCCGGGTCTCCAGAATCATGCCCTGGGCTGAAGGCAGCGCTAAACCACTGGGCCACCGGGACTGCCCTAGACTCAGTCTTAAAGCAATGCATGTTTTATGTGTGAAGAACCTCATTGTAGTGAGGGCGTGAACATGAAGCAGGTGCCTGAGCACCTGACCTGCCCATCAGCCCTGTGCTCCCTGGGTCCTTGTCTCTACCTCACAGGTGTTTGACCTGAGAACACTGGTTTCTACATGGAGATTCACTTGGGGATTTCCTGCTATTTGGGGGAGGGGGCTTCTTGTTGGACCATCTCTGCTGCCTGAAATAGGATCCTGTGGACTGCAGACCCCCTGGAGTGGGTTCCTGAGAAGGCGGAAAGCCCACAGGGGACACAGCGTCAGGGCTGTGACAGTCCCGTGGAGCAATCGCCTCACCGAGGCTGATGATGTGTGGGGTGTTCCCAAGGACCAGGTTCAGGAGGACATGGTGACATTGCCTGGGACACTTATTGACAAGCAGAGCTACATAAGGGTGATTCTGGGATGGGCGCAGGGCCTGTGTGGCACCTCAGGACATCTCCCTGTGTTCTATCTTTATTTATTTTTTTAAATATTTATTTATTTGTTCATGAAAGACATGCAGAGAGAGAGAGAGGCAGAGACACAGGCAGAGGGAGAAGCAGGCTCCATGCAGGGACCCTGATCCGGGACTTGATTCTGGGACTCCAGGGTCAGGCCCTGGGCATAAACCGCTAAACCGCTGAGGCACCCGGCTGCTCATGTGTTCTGTCTTTAAATGCAGCAAAATGACTTTGACCCCGTGGTCAGGTGAGGACCCCTCCGGAAGAGGTTTGGGGCCGATTTCTGAAAGCTCACAGCACTGCTCCTGCAGCACATGCACTCTCCAGTGCTGTGAGGCACCTCAGGGACCTTGATGACGTGCTCAGCAGGCTCACCGACTTGGCCATGTGCAGCCTGCGGCGCACCAGCTCCCTGGCAGGTGACAGCCGGCTGCTCAGGGCCCATGCGGTGGCATCCACATGGCGTGCTGCCACAGCATGTGGCCTGTAGGGGGCAGAGGCCAGGCCTCCTGGTGGAGAGGGGGAGCAGATGGGCAGGAAGAAGCCACAAAGGGACATGTGTGGGTGGAAGACCCCTGCTAATGGGTGGTGAGGAAGCACAGATTTGGACCTCTTCATCCTCCACTAGGAAAGGAGAGGGCCAGTGAGGGGCTGGACAGATGGTGCCAGCTGACATTTGAGAGAGCACGGGCTATCCAGACTCACCAGGGTGTACACTGTCCCTCTGTCCCCAGGCCGGCTCTCCTGCACATCTCCTGTCCTTTTACCCACATAAATGTTACCTGAGCTGGCTCACTTGAGCCTGTCTGATTCCTCTGTCCCCACAAAATGGCCCAGCAGGGTTACTTGGACATGTCCTATTTCCAGGACAGGAAGTAGGATGTCTCCTGGTTCCTGTGACGGGCCCTGAGCTGGCTCACCTGGGTGTGTCCTGTTATTACCTGGTGTATCTCATGCCCCTCTGTTGCCCCCTCATGAGCAGGTGTGGCCTGAACCACCTTGCTTCCTTCCTCCATTTCCCCTTTTGTTGACACATTTCGGGTTCTGGAATCACTGGTGGTGATCAAGGCCCCACTCCTGTGGGGTTATCTTTTCTAACTGATTGTAAATTCTGTGAAGCAGGTCATGGATCTTCTGTGGCTACCCAGGATCAGCTTCTCCTTCAGGAAACACTGAATAGTCACTGCTTGATTCACAGGAACTTGGTTAAGAAGAGCTCCTTCTTCACAAATTCTGGAAGCGTAGAATCCTTTTATTTTTCTTTAAAGATTTTATTTATTTATTCATGAGAGAGAGAGAGAGAGAGAGAGAGGCGGAGACATAGGCAGAGGGAGAAGCAGGCTCCATGCAGGGAGCCAGACGTGGGACTCGATCCCTGGTCTCTAGGATCGCGCCCTGGGCCAAAGGCAGGTGCTAAACCGCTGCACCACCCAGGGATCCCCTGGAAGTGTAGAATCCTTTTGGAAGGTGCAGTTTCTCTTGATATCAAATGCTCTACAGGATAGTTATCAAATGAGAATGCTTCTTTTTTTTTCTTTTTTTTTTAATTTAAATTCAATTAACATATAGTGTATTAGTTTCAGGGCTAGAGTTTAGTGATTTTTTTTTTTGGTGGCTGAGTAATATTCCATTATATGATATACTACATCTTTATCCATTCATCTGTCCATGGACATCTAGGCACTTTCCACAGTTTGGCTATTGCTGACATTGCTGCTATGAACATTGGGGTGCAGGTGTCCCATTCAGATCACTGCATCTGTATCTTTGGGGTAAATACCCAGTAGTGCAGGTGCTGGGTTGTAGGGTAGCTTTATTTTTAACTTCTGAGAAATCTCCACACTGTTTTCCACAGTAGCTGCACGAGCTTGCATTCCTACCAACAGTGCAAGAGGGTTCCCTTTCTCCCCATCCTCATCAATACCTGTTGTTTCTTGTGTTGTTAATCTTAGCCATTCTGACAGGTGTGAGGTGGTCTCTCATTGTGGTTTTGATTTGTATTTGCCTGATGTCAAGTGATATGGAGCATCTTTTCATGTGTCTGTTACCCATTTATATGTCTTTTTTGGAGAAATGTCTGTTCATGTCTTCTGCCCATTTCTGGACTGAATTGTTTGTTTTTTGGGTGTTGAGTTTGATAAAAAAATTTTTTAAAAAGATTTTATTTATTTATTCATAGAGACAGAGAGAGAGAGAGAGGCAGAGACACAGGCAGAGGGAGAAGCAGGCATCATACAGAGAGCCTGATGTGGGACTCAATCCAGGGTCTCCAGGATCATGCCCTGGGCTGCAGGCGGCGCTAAACCTTTGCGCCACCGGGGCTGCCCCAAGTTTGATAAAATCTTTATAGATCTTGGATACTAGCCCTTTACTGATAAAACATATGCAAGTATCTTCTCCCATCTGTAGGTTGTCTTTTTTTTTTTAAAGATTTTATTTATTTATTCATGGGAGACAGAGAGAGGCAGAAACATAGGCAGAAGGGGAAGCAGGCTTCCTCAGGGGAGCCTGATGTGGGACTCGACCCCACGACCCCAGGATCACAAGCCAAAGCCAAACACCCAACCACTGAGCCACCCAGGTGCCTCTGTAGGTCATCTTTTGGTTTTGTCGACTGTTTCTGTTGCTGTGTAGAAGTTTTTATCCTGATGAAGTCCCAGTAGTTCATTTTTGTTTTTGTTTCCCTTGCCTCTAGCAACATCTCTAATAAGAAGAGCTATGGCCAAAGTCAGGGGGTTTCAGCCTGTGTTCTCTATGATTTTGATGGGTTCCTGTCTCACATTTAGGTCTTTATTTTAAATTTATTTTTGTGTATGATGTAAGAGAGTGGTCAAGTTTCATTCTTCTGTATGTGGCTGTCCAATTTTCCCAACAGCATTTGTTGCAGAGACTGTCCTTTTTTCCATTGCATATTCTTTCTGCTGTGTTGAAGATTAGTTGATTATAGAGTTGAATTTCTGGTTTCTCTATTCTGTTCCATTGAACTATGTGTCAGTTTTTGTGCCAGTGCCATACTGTCTTGATGACTACAGCTTGTAATATAACCTGAAGTCCAGCATTGTTATGCCTCCAGCTTTAGTTTTCTTTTTCAACATTCCTTTGGTGATTTAGGGTCTTTTTTGGCTCCATGCATATTTTAGGATCATTCGTTCTGTGTGAAAAATGCTGTGGTATTTTGATAGGGATTTTGTTAAATGTATAGATTGTTTTGGATAGCATAGATAGTTTAACAGTATTTGTTCTTCCAGTCAATGAGCTTGGAATGCTTTTCCATTTTTTTTTTAAACAACAGTTCTTTT